>PVLC010012593.1:15508-43953 GCA_004027655.1 Graphiurus murinus
TACTGGGGATTGAACTCAGGGGCATTCTACCTCCGAGCTACACCCCCAGCCCTATTTTTTTATTCTTTATTTTGAAACCGAGTCTCACTAAGTTGCAGAGTGCCTCACTAGGTAGCTGAGGCTGGCCGCGAACCCGGATCCTCCGGTCTCAGCCTCCCGAATGCTGGGATTACAAGCGTGCGCCACCACACCCGGCTCCTTTTTTTATTTTTAAACAGGGTCTTGCTAAGTTGCTGAGGCTGGCCTTGAACCTTCGATCCTCCTGTCTTAGCCTCCCAAGCACTGGAATTACAGGTGTGTACCACTTGAAATTTATTCTTTTTTGTGTGTGTGGTACTGGGGATTGAACCCAGGGACATTCTACCTCTGAGCTACACCCCTCCCAGTCCTAATTTTTTATTCTTTATTTTGAAACAGGGTCTCACTAAGTTGCAGAGTGCCTCACTAAGTAGCTGAGGCTGGCCGAGAACCCAGATCCTCCTGTCTCAGCCTCCCAAGTACTGGGATTACAAGTGTGCGCCACTAAGCCCAGCTTTGAAATTTATTCTTCATTGCTAACTTTTGTTTTAAAACTAAAGAAGTCAAGCCGGGCATGGTGGCGCACGCTTGTAATCCCAGCATTCGGGAGGCTGAGACCGGAGGATCTGGGTTTGAGGCCAGCCTCAGCTACCTAGTGAGGCACTGTGCAACTTAGTGAGACTCGGTTTCAAAATAAAGAATAAAAAAAAAATAGGGCCGGGGGTATAGCTCGGAGGTAGAATGCCCCTGAGTTCAATCCCCAGTACCACAAAAACAAACAAACAAACAACAACAACAAAAAAAAAACTAAAGAAGTCGGGCATGGTAGTGCATGCCTGTAATCCCAGTATCCAGTACTTGGGAGGCTGAGACAGGAGGATCACAGATTCAAGTAGTGAGATTCTCATCAATCTAGCGAGAGACCCTATTTCAAAATAAAAATAAAATACGACTGAGGGTGTAGCTTGGAGGTCGAACACCCCCGGATTCAATCCCCAGTACCACAAAACAAAACTAAACTAAAGAATATGTCAAGACAATAAAGAATTTGCCTAAAAGGCAATTTTTTTTAAAAAAAACAGGGTCTCACTAAGTTGCCGAGGGTCTTGCTTAGTTGCTGAGACTGGCCTGGAACCTGTGATCCTTGTGTCTCAGCCTCCTAAGTGCTGGGATCACACGCATGTGCCACCATCATGTCCAGTATCAGACAGCATCCTTGACTGACTGTGGGTACACAGAGTCCTGGGGGACACTCAGTAGGTGCATACTTATTGTGTGATGGATAAGGAGCAAGTGACTGGCCTCTTTTGTCTCGTCGTCCCCAGGTCCACCTGGCTGGCTGTGGATGTCTTTCTGGGGCCCCAGGGAGGGCTTGAGTCCCTGGGGCACCTCCTGCCGTGCTGCCCCCCTCCCCATCTTCTGCCTGAGCTTCCCACACCTGCCCTCCCCGAAGGGGCCCCCACATTTTTCCGCCTCCCCCCAGCCTGCATTTTCCTTGCACGTCAGCCAAAATCCGATTCCCCTAAGACTCCGCTCATCAAATATCCCTCTTGCTCATCACCATAATTTTCCATTTGGAGGTTGAGCTGCACCTGGGTTCTCAGCATGCTGCTGACTCCCTGCAACTCCCCAAACTTCTGGAACTCCCGGACTTCCCACCTTTGCTGCTCAGAGGGGGCAGCAGGTGGGTGTGCAGAGAGGGCTCGGGTGGGGGTCTGGGAGCCACCCTTGACCACAGGTATGCCCATGGAGGGCTGAAGGCCTGCAGGCTCCTCCAAAGCCACAGAGCCATTCACCAGGAGGAGGACTGAGGCTGGTTGAGGTGACCATCTGTCCATCTCTCCATCCTTTACAGATATAGGAAATAGTCTGGCTCAGAGGCCTCCTTCCAGGGGGAAGAAAGCAACCAACATCTTTTATTGCCTTCCACCTCTCTCTGTCTCTGTCTCTCTCTCTCTCCCTTTCTTTTTATTTTGAAACAGGGTCTTATTAAGTTCTGTTCGATTCTCTTGTCGCAGCCTTCCAAGTTCTGAGATAACAGGCATGCGCCACCACACCTGGCTGCCTTCTACAGTTTCTGCAAACTTCAGCCACGTTCAATACCCACCAAACCCCGAATCTTCACACACCCCGATGGGCCCTATTTTACCCCCAGAAAATCAGGTTCCAAGGGCAGGTGGCTGCCCAGATCACTGGATAGGTGAGGAATGGTGTTGGTGACAGGGTGGAAACCTGGGTCTCTGGGACTCAAGTAAGAAGCTGCAGCACACGCAGGCAATGTCAAGTCTGTGGGTTCAGAGGACAGGAAGGTGACTCTCCTGGGAGTCAGAGTGGGTGGGGTATCAGAGTGGCATCCTCTGTAGTGGGCACCATCCAGGAAAAGGCAGGAGGTGGGAAGCTTGGGAAAACAAAGCCAGCAGCAGTGGTCAGAAAGGATGGGGGCACGGGGCTGGGCAAGATATTGGGTTGGGGCAGCTGATGACACCCTGGCTTTGGGGCAGGGCCTCTGTTCCTTGGTGGAGGCTGTGCAAGGAGGTTAGCAAGATGCCAGGAAATCTGCATGTGAGGCACTGAGGGATGAGGGGAAGGACAAGCCCCCTGGTTAGGAGGGAAGCTGAACAGCCCCCTGCTGCATGGCATCCTGGGGCCTTGGGAGCCATCACCAGGCAGGGTGGGCAGGAACCTGAGGAGGAAAGGCCGGATGGGCAGGAACACATCTGCCGATCTTCCCAAGGCTCCTGTCTTCCTGAGATGGTCCCGAGGCCGGCCCGCCCCCCAGAGGGTTGGAGCCCAGGCAGGGATGCGCCTCAGCTGCCCGTCCTCCTTTCCTCCCTCTCTGCCCCTCCCTGCCTCCTTCCATCCATCCCTCCTTCTGGGCGGCCCTTGCCTGCCCAGGCCATGCTGGTGACACTCCAGACCTAGAAAGCCGGTGTTATCTCAGTGTCTGAAGCCTGGAGGGCACTTGCAGACTGGCTCACACTGGCCACAAGCTCAAAACACCTTCCTCCCAGCGGGCGCAGTGGGCATGCCTGTAATCCCTCTACTTGGGAGGCTGAGACAGGAGGATTGCAGGTTCGAGGCCAGCTTCATTCAGCAATTTAGCTAAACCTTGTTTCAAAAAAAAAAGTCTGGGGGTATAGCTCAGTAGTAGAGCAGGGCCCTGAGTTCAATCCCCAGTATCACAAAAATAAATAAATAATAAAAGGGCTGGGGTTGTAGCTCAGAGATTCAGAGATAAAACATTCCTGGGACAATCCCCAGTACCACAAAAATAAGTAAATACGTAAATTTGTGTGTGTGTGTGTGTGTGTGTGTGTGTGTGTGTGTGTGTGTGTATGTAACTAGGGATTGAACCCAGGGGTATTCTGCCTCTGAGCTACACCCCCAGCCCCCCTTTTTTTTCGGTACTAGGGATTGAACTCAGGGTATTCTACCTCCGAGCTATACCCCCAGCCCTATTTTTTATTCTTTATTTTGAAACAGGGTCTCACTAAGTTGTAGAGGACCTCACTAGGTAGCTGAGGCTGGCCATGAACCTGGATCCTCCGATCTCAGCCTCCCAAACCCCTAGCCCTTTTAATTTTTTGTTTTGAAACAGGGTCTCACTAAGTTGCTGAGAGTCTTGATAAGTTGCCAATGCTGGCCTTGAACCTGCAATCCTCCTGTCTCAGCCTCCCAAGTACTAAAATTATAAGCATGGGCCACCACATCTAGCATAAATAAAAATTTAAAGAGTAAAAAATAAAAAAAAGAGCTGAGGATGTAGCTCAGAGGTAAAACAAAACAAAACAGACAAAAGACTTCTGGGTTCAGTCCCTAGTATGAAGGAAGGAAGGAAGAAAGGGAGGGAGGAAAGGAGGGAGGGAGGAAGGGAGGGCGGGCGAAAGCTCTTCCTCATGACAGGCACGTCTCTGGTCCCTGATTATAAGAAACAGCCCCGTACACGGGACTGTTAGAAGGCTCAGCAGCAGCTGTTCTGTTCTGTGCTGTGTGGAGTTGGGGGGGGGGGGAGTCTGCCCCAGAAGCAGAGGTGTAAGGATTGGCCACCAGGTGGTCACGGGAACATTCAGTCAGGTGTCAGGGGTCTCCAACATCCAGGTTGGCAGCTAGACAGGAGTCCCCAGAGCTGAGGAGGAGTCCAGGGTGAGGGTCTCACACAGGAGAGCAGGGTGGAACCGGCTGGGGATCCTAGGGGCTGCCACCCCAACCCTGGCGATGGCTGTGGCTGTTCGTGGCAGTAGGTGGTATTGGGGACAAGTTCAGAGTGTGGGGTGGGCTTCTGGGGAGCAGCGGCTGGGAAGGGAGGGAGCATCTTTCATGAGGCCCAGCCCAGTTTCTGGGAAGTTCCTTGGGAAACGCCCCTCAGGAGTTGCTTGTGGAGCTGGTGTTCAGAGTCCAAGCTCAGAGGAGAAGGCTGGCCAGGGAGCTGGCCTGGGCAAGTAGCTGGGCATCTCTGAGCTTAGTGTGCTACAGGTCAGAGTACCATGTGCAAAACTAGCACAGCTGAGGTCACAGTGGAGCTCAGAGCGAGGGGAGAGATTGAAGAAACCAGGGTCTGAGAGTGAGAAAAGAGTCTAAATTTCTTTCACTCTTTTTTGGTATTTCTTTTTTGGCACTAGGGATTAAACCCTGGGGCATTCTACTCTCTGAGTTAACCCCTCCCCCAGCCCTTTTAAAGTTTTTACTTGGAAACAGGGTCTCACTAGGTTGCTGAAATTCTCGCTAGATTGCTGAGACTGGTCATGAACCTGCGATCCTCTTGTCTCAGCCTCCCAAGTACTGGGATTACAGGCACGCACACCCAGCTTTCCTTTCAGTGTCTCGAGAGGGTCAGCTGATGATGTGCCGGCGGCCTGTTGAAGGCAGGGGGTGGGAGATGGCGGACATGGTGCAGGGAGGGGAGTCGAGTCCTGGAGGCCTGGAGGAGGAGGAGGAGGAGGAGGAACAGGGAGAAGCTGGATTTTCCTTCAAGGCTGGGGTGGGGACGCCTGAGAACAGGGGCAGCAAAGAGTGGCGGGGCCTCTTGTGCGATGACCCACCCGTGTGACAAGGATGGAGGGTCTCCGGGGAAGGATCCAGGAAGATGGCCCGACAGGGTCCCCAGTGTTCACGGCCTCCATGAAGCCAGGAAAGAGGAGAGAGAAGACAGAAGTGGCTGAGAGGCCGGCAGACAAGGATGACGAGGCCGCAGCCCGGGGGGACATTGTGACTGCAGCAGACAGCCTTGAGAGAGGACGATGTGAGGCCATCCTCGTGGACACGCTGGCAGGGTGGACGCCAGCCCTCCTGGCCGCTGTCCCCATAGAACCCCACGGCCTGTGAGCTTGGCAAGCGTCCCCCAGATTTTAATTTGTGGGAGAGCGACCTTTATATTTTAGATCACATGAAGTTAATTTGCACTCCAAGTTCAAGAGCGCTCCTGAGAAGGTACAAATGTGATTTCTCAACAGCTGTTACCGTAGGGCTCGACATGAGAGAAATGATGAGAAGCAAGGATTCGTTTTCAGACAGAAAGAGACGCACGCTCGCTCTCCCTGGAGCCGGCCCAGGACGGCGCCAATCAGCAGAGAAGAACCCAAGGGAGCGCGAGGGCCAGGCTCTCACCTTGTATGATGTCCCTGACCTAAGCCTGTCCTGATGCTGCTTGAACGCTTCCAGTGACGGAGGGCTCATTACCTCACAGAGCAGCCGAGTCTAATCCTGTCAGATTTGGCTGTGAGAAGGCCTTCCCAGTGTCAGATAAAATCTGCTTCTGTTGATTCTGTGCTGCTCTCCGAAGATGTGCCAATCTCCTTCCTTGTCCCCGTGCCAGTTCTTCAAATGCTAGGAGTGGTCGACTCATCCGCCACCTCCGAGTCCTTAACCATCATCCCTAAGCTGATGTCTGGGTCCAACCCACTCTGGTCCCTGGAAATGTTCTAGGTGAGCCACTTGGGTTTAAACAGCGTCCCTTTTTCCAAATGAACACGAAAGACTCCTACTGCTTTCCCACATCCTCACAGGACAGCTGGAGAGCACTTTAGTACTGAGCTCCAGGGCGCCCTGCAGCCGCCTGGTCGGTATCCATGACAGTCTCTCCTGACTGGTCCCACGGCGTCGCTGTTGGAGGACCGGCTCCAGGAGGGTAAGTACGGCCCGGGCAATGGGGCTGACACCAATGAGGGCTGGTGGTTTCGGGTTGAAGCTGCCGGTCCCTGGTGGCCCCGATGCTGCGTTTTCCTTGGGGGGCCCTGACCACGCACCCTACTCCTGGTGATCAGACAGGCCTGGTCACCTGGGCTCAGCGAGAAGGACCAGATCCTCCTCTGCGATGTGAGGAAGTTGGGGACAGCAGGTTATTCTGCGGGGCAGTTTTATTTCTCCTTGGTTCTGGGAAATCTGAAGTCTGGTTTGAAACAGGAGAGACGAGGTGGTGGCGGTGGTGGGAGGGAGACTGAGAAGTGGGACGGAGGCAGAGAAAGGCGGGGGCGGATACGCAGCTAGGGAGCACGGTGTACCTGCTTCTGCCAGCCACAGCAACTGGGGTCCTGAGGGTTCTGAAACCTGGCTCTCTTCCAACCTCAGCGCTCCTTTGGAACTGAGGATTGAACCCAGGGGAATTCTACCTCCACGCTACACCCAAAGTCCTTTATTTTTATTTATTTATTTATTTATTTTTGCAGTACTAGGGATTGAACCTAGGGACATTCTACCTCTGAGCTACACCCCCAGCTCTATTTTTTATTCTTTATTTTGAAAGAAGGCTTCACTAAGTAGCTGAGGCTGGCCACAAACCCAGATCCTCTGGTCTCAGCCTCCCAAGTACTGGGATTACAAGTGTGTGCCAGCACGCCTGGCTCCTTTATATCCTTTAAGTTTGAAACAGGGTTTTGTGAAGTTGCTGAGGGTCTTACTAAGTTGCTGAGGCTGGTCTCGAAACTTCGATCCTCCTGTCTCAGTCTCTCAAGTACTGGGATTACAGGTGTGTGCCACCATGCCCAGCAACACCTGCATCTTGATGGAGAAGTTTCTGGAAGAGCGTGCAACCCAGAACACATGTAGTCGCTCTTGTGAAGAGACTTCCCCATCACTTCCCAGGGCCCAAGAGCGTCCAGCTGGTCTGTGGGCAGGGTGAGCCTCTGAGGGGATTCCAGCAGGGAGAGTGGGGGTGGGGCAGGGGCGGACGTGGGGGCGCAGGGGTGAAGGCATGAGGCCAGGATGGCAGCTGAGGCCCTGGTGGCGTGCGGCTGAGAAGCCCGTGGGCTCAGCCCGAGGTGGAGACATTCGCAGGACATTCCATAACACTTCAGAGCAGACACTCAGCACTGAGCCCTCTAAGCAGAGAAAGCACAAAAAGAGGTTCTCACCTGCTCAGAGCCGGGAGACGGCTTCAGTGATCCCTGGGGTTCCCTGAAGTCCCTGACTGTGAGGACAGAGATGCCCAGCCCCTCTGGCCGGGGTGGACGCCTCCGCTTGCACGTCCGTCCACTCGAAGCCTCTGGACTCTGCTAGTGACCCCAGGGGTTTGTGCGGCAGGCGGGCGTGTGTATCCTTTCACTATTTTGTTTGCCAGGCCATTACTGCCTCCTCTGACAGCATGGAGTGAAAAATCACACTTTTTTTGAGATGTTGTTAAAGGGCGAGGTCAGATGGAAGGACGCGGCGGTGCAGGCAAGAGCTCTCAGTGGCGAGGCCCCAAGCACATCTGCTGCTGCTTCATTTTTTTTTTTTTTCTTTTTTTGGTACTGGGGATTGAACCCAGGGGCATTCTGCCTCCAGGCTACGCCCCCAGTCCTCTTTTTTATTCTTTATTTTGAAACGGTCTCACTAAGTTGCAGAGTGCCTCACTAAGTAGCCGAGGCTGGCCTCGAACCCGGATCCTTCTATCTCAGCCTCCCAGATACTGGGATTATAAGCATGCACCACCACGCCTGGCTGGCACATCTGCTTCTTTTCTGGCACTTTTTTTTTTTTTTTTTTTTTGCGGTACTGGGGATTGAACTCGGGGGCGTTCTACCTCCGAGCTACACCCCCAGCCCTATTTTTTATTCTTTATTTTGAAACAGAGTCTCACTAAGTTGTGGAGTGCCTCACTAGGTAGCTGATGCTGGCCGCGAACCCGGATCCTCCGGTCTCAGCCTCCCGAATGCTGGGATTACAAGCGTGCGCCACCACGCCCGGCTCTTTTCTGGCACTTTTAAAATAAGTACCAGATATTTAGCTAAAGGGTGAATCCCCCTCCACCCAGGTTCAGTCTCCAGTACCAAAAAAAATAAAAAAGCCCAGGATAGGCAAGTTGGCAAATCCACAAAGACAAAGAACAAATTAGTGGTTGTCGTGGCTGGAGGGCTAAGGGATCAGGGAGGGTCAGCTAAGGGTTACACGCTGTCTTTTGGGGTTGATGAAAATATTCTGAAATTGACTAGGGATAGATGAACATGTCTGCGACTACATTAAATGCCATCAAATTGTGCCCTTTAAGTGGGTGAATTGTGTGGCATGTGACTTATGTCTTAATAAAGCTGCTGAGAAATAAGTGTCTACTTTTATAGGGTTGTTAAGAGCATTAGTTATTTTCTCTAAAATATTTAAAATAGTGCCTGGCAGATGCTAAATGCTCAATAAGTGTTAGCTACTTATAAGTAATAAATTCCAGTCAGGTGTGATGGCGCAGGCCTGTCATCCCAGTACTTGGGAGGCTGAGACAGGAGGATTGCAGGTTCAGGACCAGACTCAGCAACCTAGCAAGACCCTGTTTCAGAATAAAAAGGGGTGGGGATGCCCCTGGGTTCAGTCTCCAGTAACACACACGTGTGCACATGCGTGCAATAAATTCCAGCTATTTCAGAGGCTGAGGTGTGAGGATCCCTTGAGTTCAGGAGTTCGGGGACAGCCTGGGAAATGTAGGGAGAGAATAAAAATAAATTCCTTGTATTTATCCCAGAAGCTCCATTTCCCCAGGATGGACAAGAAGGCCTGTTGAACAGGTATGTGCTTGATAATCTCTCCACCCACTGTCCGCCATGCCCCTCAACCCTGTCCTTCCTCCCTCCCTCCCTCCCTCCCTTTCTCTGGTACTGGGGATGGAACCCAGGGCCATTCTACCTCTGAGACATACCCCTAGCCCTTTTTATTTTTCATTTTAAAACAGTGTCCTCCTGGCCGGGCGTGGTGGCACATGCTTGTAATCCTCGTACTTACAAGGCTGAGACAGGAGGATTGCAACAAGGCCAGCCTCAGCAACCTTGTGAGGCCTTCTGCAACATAGTGAGTCCCTGTTTCAAAATAAAAAAATAAAATAGGGCTAGAGGTGTAGATCAGAGGTAGAATGCCCCTGAGTTCAATCCTCAGTACCACACACAGACACATACAAAACAAAAACAAAAACAACAACAACAAAAACCAAGTTGCTGAGGCTGTCCTCGAACCTTTGATCCTCCTTCTCAGCCTCCCAAGTACTGAGATTACAGGTGTGTGCCACTGTGCCGGCTGCCTTATTTCTTTTTAAGTAGGTTTCAGTCACAGACATCCGTGTCTGTGTTTTGATAGTCACCCTTGAGAGCACCCAGCAATGGCTTCCCTTTCCCCTTCCCCCTCCCCCCTCCCTCTGCTCCACAAAGCCCAGCACGCTGGGTTGCATTGCCAATCTGGTGTTTGTCCCTTTCTTCTTTCCCCTCCACTCACTTGTCTGAGGCCCCCAGCAATCCTGCTGCCTCTCTAAGCCAGGTGAGGCCGGCAGCCAGGTGACCCCCTCACACACACCGGCATTGCTTGCTCCCCACCACAAGTCGCAAGGGTGGATCTGAGGAGCGAGATAAACCATAAGATGGGGCCCTTCAGGCGGGAGCGGCCGGCCCTTGCTGGGGCCGGCTCCGTAAAGCACGTCAATTTCAGCTCTGGAGGACAGGCTGGCAAGTCCATTGAGGAAAATTTGTAGATAACATTAAACTGACAGAATGGCTAATAATTTAGATGATATTAAAACTATCCAACTTCGTCCGAGTAAATTAGAAGAATAAAATGAGATTTATTAAGGGCGAAGCCAGAGTAGGCTAAAAAAGAGAAGGGATCAGAAATAGAAATGGAAGAAATGCAGAATGATGGAAACGGAGGGAAGGACCCGGAGGTGATCTCTGATGAGAAATTAAATATTAAGCATGCTAATAAACCCACCAATTCCACTCAGGAGCTTCAAGCACTCGAAGTGTTAGCTGTGTCATCCTGCCCGAGGCCTGGGGTCGGGGGCACAGGGTTCCTGGCCTCGTTCGGTGGAGGTCAGTGGCCCTATTGAGGGTTGGAACTTGAGGTCCAGGTCCCAAGGGAGACTAGACACCCTGCCGGAGCAGGCCCCTGGAGCATCTGCCACAGGAGCATCACTGTATATTGAGCACCTTCTATGTGCCGGGCACTTTAAAATACTTTAATGAGCTGGGCGTGGTGGCATATGTCTGTCATCTCGGTACTTGAGAGGCTGAAACAGGAGGATTGTAGGTTTGAGGCCAGCCTCAGCAACTTAGCAAGACCTTGTTTCAAAATAAAAAAAAAAAAAAAAACCAGCCAGGGGTGTAACTTGGAGGTAGAATGTCTCTGGATTCAAACTCCAGCACCAAATACAAAACAATACCATAAAATAAAGAAGCTGGACACAAAAGATCTCATACTGCATGATTCTACTCAGTGAAATTTCCAGGACAGCCAGCTGCGGTGGTACACACCTATAATCCTGGTACTTGGAAGGCTGAGACAGGACGATCTCAGGTGTGAGACCAGCTTCAGCTACTTAGTGAGGCCCTCAGCAAGTTAGGGAGACCCTGTTTCCAAATAAAAAAATAAAAAGTGCTGGGGGTGGGGGGGGGGTAGCTCAGAGGTAGAATGCGCCTGGATTCAATCTCCAGCACTGAAAAATACAAAAATAATAAATAAAATAATAAAAAGAGTTGGAGGAGTAGCTTGGAGGTAGAATGCTCCAGGGTTCAATCTCCAGTACTTAAAAAAAAAAAAAAAATTCTTTCAGTAGACAGGCCAGTGAGGCAAATGCTGGTAAAGAGAGAGGGGGAGCTGGGCATGGTGGTACACCCTTGTAATCCCAGAATTTGGGAGGCTGAGACAGGAGGATCGCAAGTTCAAAACCAGTCTCAGCAACTTAGTGAGGCCCTGTTTCAAAATAAAAGAATAAACTAGAGCTTGGGATGTAGCTCAAAGGTAGAATGCCCCTGGATACAAACACACCACACACCACACACGCACACACACACACACACACACACACACACACACACACGGAGGATTCCTCAGCACCCAAGAATGTGACCAACCTGGGGAGGGGGCGATCTGCATGGGACAAGCTTGTGGTCTCCTAGCAGGCTTGTCCTGGGCAGAAAGGGCCGCTGCGGGCTCAGCTGGCAGGAGGAGTTGGGCGGGTGGGGAGAGCGGCCCGCCGGGGCCATGGCTCTGAGAGGGGTGGGTGGTGGTGGCCCCACCACGGAGAGCGGCCGAGGAGCACTAATGACGGCTCCATGTCAGAGCTGTTCCCAAGGCTCTCGCCCGTCTGGCATCTCCAGAGGCACCATGCCAATTAAAGACAAGCTGAGCATATCGTTAGTTTCCAAATTGTCAAGAATCCAATTAGGGGCGTCTTAGATCCACTTGAGCAGTTCCGCCAATTGCCGGCGCCAGAGAAGCGGGCCGGGCCGGGGTGGCCGTCATGCACTGCCGAGCCGCCATGGGCCCCGCTGGGCAGGTGGCTGGATTAAATTGGCACGCTCAGGGTGCTTCATGGCACAGCTGTGTGTGGGCCTCTGGCTCCTGAGCGGTCAGGAGTGGTCCTGGGTGTGATGCTTTCTCTCCTGCCGGGTGACAGACCAGCCCCTGGTGTCACCTGCCCATCAGACTTGGCCATCTGGTCTACCCTTCATTATACAGCGAGAGGAACAGGCCCCCAGTGGGAAGAGGTCTTCACGCCACAGTCCCAGGGCTGGGAGAGACCATGGGAGCCTATTTCATCGAAGCTCCAAAGCAGAGCTGAGGCTCCTCTGTCTCCTCTCAGTCTGTCACTAGTTAGCTCGGGCCCCTTTGATGACAAAGGAGGTGCCCTTCTCGCACGGCAACTCATTATGTCTATACAGATCAGGCTTCTTTACTAAAAAAAAAAAAAAAAAAAATGAGACTGGCCTCAAATTGCTGAGGCAAGAAAGGAATTTACCCTTCAGGATTCTAGGGATTTTCACATAAAGGATAGTCCAGGCTTCTCCACCCTCCCAACGCATCTTTCCTCTTCAGAGCAGCCTTCCATACCTGGGCAGGTGGCCACCGGAGACATGGCCACACAGAGGTCCAGAGACCCTGCCGCACACATCACCCGCTGCAGGCGGGTCCTGCTTGTCACTTGTTTTTTTGTTGTTGTTATTGTTGTTTTTGTGCATGGTACTGAGGATTGAACCCAGGGGCTTTCTACCTCTGAGCTATATCCCCAGCCTATTTTTTATTTTGGAACAGGGTCTCACTAAGTTGTGGAGGGCCTTACTAAGTTGCTGAGGCTGGCCTCAAACCTGTGATCCTCCTGTCTCAGCCTTCCAAGTACTGGGATTACAAGGGTATGCCACCACGTCCAGCCCACTTATCTTTCTTTAGCTTCCTTTGGTAGCGCCTCCCCCACCCCTTGCCAGCCCAGGGATGTACTGTGATTGGTCCAGCTTGGTCAAGAGTTCAACCAAGACTGCAGACCCATTAGACCTGCATGGTTGGGAGCCCTTCATTCATTTATCTGATATTCACCAAGTCTGGGACATGTGCCAGGCCTTGCTCTACACCTAGCTGAGAGCTGGACCATACACAGAAAAGCAATCATAATACAGATAATTCTAGGCAGGCATAGTGGTGCACGCCTGCCATTCCAATATGTGGAGGATCTCAGGTTCAAGGTCAGCCTCAGCAATTTAGTGAGACCTGGTTTCAAAATAAAAAGAACTGGGGTGTAGCTCAGAGGTAGAAGGAATGTTCCTGGGTTCAATATCCAGTACCCCCCCCCCAAAAAAAAGGGATAATAAGAAGAGCTGGGTGCTCTGAAGACGATGCCACGGGCGTCCTGAGGAAGGAGAAGAGGCATCCTAGTCCAGCTGGGGCTGCGGTAACAAAATACCTCAGTCAGGATAATGTATAGCAACAGTGACTTATTTCTCACAGTTCTGAAGGCTAGAAGTCCAAGGCCAAAATGTGGCAGATTCGGTGTCTGCTGAAGGCTGTTTCCTGGCTCCCAGGTGGTGCCTTCTGGCAAGGCCTCAGGGGTAAAGGGGACAAAGGTCTCTTTCTTTCTCTCTCCCTAGGGTTCTATTTATTTATTTATTTTTGCGGTACTGGGGATTGAACTCAGGGGCATTCTACTTCTGAGCTACACCCCCAGCCCTATTTTTTATTCTTTATTTGGAAACTGGGTCTCCCTAAGTTTCGGAGTGCCTCACTAGGTAGCTGAGGCTGACCTCGAACCCGGATCCTCCAGTCTCAGCCTCCCAAATGCTGGGATTACAAGCGTGCACCACCATACCCAGCAGTTCTTGTTATTTATAAGGACATCAATCCCACTGATGAGGGCTTATATCCATCAGCATTCCAGCAACTACCATCTAAAGACTTGACCATGTAACTTAGAGGAAGGAAGGTTTATTAGCTCACGGTTTTCCTTGGAGACATTGGGGTTCAGTCTGTGTGAGACCTGGGGCCACGGATCTCAGCACGTAGCGGCAGCAGGAAGCGGAGGGAGGGAGAAACCGCACCCTACCAGCCTAAGCCACCACCCAGATAAATCCACGACGAGGATTATCCACTGCTGAGTTTACAACCCTCACGACTCTACAACATCAACTCTGAGTACAACTTTATGAGCTCTGCAAGGGGCTGTTCTTTTTTTTGGAGGGGGGTACTAGGGATTGAACACGGCATTCTACCTCTGAGCTACACCCCCAGTCCTATTTTTTATTCTTTATTTTGAAACAGGGTCTCACTAAGCTGAGAAGGGCCTAACTAGCTGAGGCTGGCCTTGAACCCAGATCCTCCTGTCTCAGCCTCCCAAGTACTGGGATTACAAGCGTGCACCGCCACGCCCAGCTGGGCCCTTCTATATCTGACTGTAACAGGACTCCACCCATGATCCCATCACCCCAAAGGCCTGCCTCCTAAGGCCATCACAGAGGGGTAAAGACTTTATATTTGGTATTGGGGACTGAACTCACGGGTATTTTACCACTGAATTATACCCCCAGCCCTTTTTATTTTTTATTTTTAAAACATGGTCTTGCTAAGTTGCTGAGGCTGGCCTCGAATCTGCAATCCTGTCTCAGCCTCCCAAATATTGGGATTACAGGCGTTCACCATTGCCATCCAGCAAGGGGGTAAGAATTTCAACACATGAATTTTGCAGGGACACAAACATTCAGAACACAGTGGAGGATCGCAGGTTCATGGCCAGTCTCAGCTACTTGGTGAGGCCCTCCCCAACTTAGTGAGACTTCAAAATAAAGAATAAAAAATAGGGGCCGGGCGTGGTGGTGCACGCTTGTAATCCCAGCATTCGGGAGGCTGACACCGGAGGATCCGGGTTCTCGGCCAGCCTCAGCTATCTAGTGAGGCACTCCGCAACTTAGTGAGACTCGGTTTCAAAATAAAGTAAAAAATAGGGCTGGGGGGATAGCTCGGAGGTAGAATGCCCCTGAGTTCAATCCCCAGTACCGCAAAAAAAAAAAAAAAAAAAAAAAAAGAATAAAAAATAGGGCTGGGGGTGTAGCTCAGAGGTATAATGCCCCTGGGTTCAATCCCCAGTAAAACACACACACACACACACACACACACACACACACACACACATACACTATGCAATTATATATAACCTCCCCCACAGAATGCATCATTTTATTTATTATTATTAGTAGTAGTAGTAGTAGGACTGGGAATTGAATCCAGAGGCTAAGTTGCTGAGTCTGGCCTTGAATATGTTATCCTCCTGTTTCAGACTCCCAAGTACTGATATAGTTATTAAAAAAAAAATACCTAGATATGGAGTTCCAATTACTATAGGATCAAACAATGGACACTCTTTTATGAGTAAAGTTATACAGGGACTTTCCCAAACCCTGGAGACTAATTGGAAATTGCATTGCGAATATAACTCCCAGAGTTCTGGGCAGGTAAAAAGGATGAGTAAAACATTTTTAAAAAACTTTAACTAAATTGGCAATAAAAAACTGGCGGAGACTGGGTCATGCTCCTTCCCTATGTCTTGTACAGGGCCAAAACTATGCCCTACATGCTTAACTTAACCCCTTTTAAAATCATATTTGGCTCCCCACCTCCCATCCTGCTTCAGAAGCCAATTCTAAATTCCTTACAGGGGTCCAAAGGATTGCTTAAAGCTGTGCGGTCTCTCCAGGCTGTACAAAGAGATATTTGGCCGGCTCTCAGTGCCCTGTATATGGAGAGCATAGGCCCCCAAACCCCTGTCCATGACGTTAAACCTGGAGATTGGGTCTGCATCAAGCAGCATCACCATAAGACATTAGAGACTAGATAAAAAGGGCCTTAATGTGGTTGTTGTTGTTACCCCAACTGCCCTAAAGGTGGACATCATAGGACCTTGGATACGTCATTCCCAGATCCGGAAGGCCAGCGAAAAGGACATCCAGAAAGCCCAAAAGGAGTGGACAGAGACAGCCAATACTGACAACCCCTAAAAACTCACGCTGATGATTCAGAAGTTGTGACGGGTCATGGGTGACAGCTACACGCCAGCCATTCATCATGGGTCACCGCCCTTGGTTAAAATCATCCTCATGGACTCCAGGGTCTCACAGCCTCTTTCTGATAGGACTATGGACTGTATGTGCAGACACTGCAAGTCACCACCTTAATTTCCACATTACTAGGGCCACTGGTTGTTCTCAAACTCATATTCACTTTTGGACCCTGCATCCTAAGTAAGTAACTTTTGTCAAGGATTAACTCAATACAGTACAGCTCATGGTCCTGAGGCAACAATATCAAACCCTGCCCAATCCTGTATATGAGAAAGATTCCTCATATTAACAAAAGAGAAAGGGGGGAGTGTAGGGCACTGCCATGATGGTTTGAGAAGTCGGGTAAAAGATTAGCAGGCCTGGGCCTGTTTCGGTTTTTCCCAGGCAAAACGGCCCTGAAGCTAATCAGAAAAAAAAATGAGTCCCCAGGCCCACTAGATGTCTTTGTCCAATTACCAAATGACTCCAGTCCCTAGGTCCCGCCCTAATGGGCCAAACCTATCCCAATACACCCTGTATACCTTCCAAACAAACCAGCCGATCCTTATGGTCCCCATAGTCTCTCTCTGCCCTGGCAACAAGATTTCACCAATCCCATTCCCACCTGTGTACACCCCCCTATAAAAGGCTAAACAAAGCCAGAGTGGGGGTCCTTGTCAAGACTCCACTGTGTCAGATGAGACTTGGACCCTAGCTCGAGCTAGCAATAAACCTCCTTCGTGCTTTTGCATTGCTCTGTGTGAAGTGAGCGTTCCTTGGTAAGGCACCCGAATTTGAACCTAACAATATATATATTTTCCCCTTGTGATACTGAGGATTGAACCCAAGGGCATTCTACCTCCGAGCTAAACCTCCAGTCCTATTTTATTATTTTTATTTTGAAAGTCTTGAACCTTCAATCAACCTGTCTCAGCCTCCCAAGTACCGAGGTTTTTTTTGTTTGTTTGTTTTTGTTTTTTGGTACTGAGGATTGAACTCAAGGGCGTGTTACCTTTGAGCTACACCCCCAGTTCTATTTTATTTTTTTATTTTGAGGATCTCACTAAGTTGCTGAGGGTCTCACTAAGTTGCCAAGGCTGGTCTTGAACCTCCAATCCTCCTGTCTCAGCCTCCCAAGTACTGGGATTACAGGAGTGTGCCACCATGCCTAGCTTCACAGTGTTTTAATATATCTACAATATGCAATTATATTTCAACAACCCACAGGATGAATCATTTTAAACATTATATGACTCGTCATTCACAATATTCGGCAACTTGCTTTTCCTTCTGGGAAATAACCTCCCAAGATTTGTCTGTGTGAGTGGATGCAGATGTGGGTGGTCCGTGCTCCATCTCTGCCAACTGCAGCACAGGAGTCCAATACTAATGTGCAAACGATTCACCATTTGCCTTGAAGGGCTTTTTCTAGTTTTCTACCAAGGATGCTGTGGGAGCTGGCTTCTTTGTGACTTTTCCCAAGACATCTGTGAGAGGGCGCCTTCCGGTCCAGAGCTGGCTGTGCATAGATGAGGTGGGCACAGGGACCCCTTCCCCGATGGCTTCACTTCCCAAGGGTTCACTCACTCATGGTCAACCTTGGATAAGAAGAAGGGAGAAGCCAGGCACAGAGGCACACACCTAAAAGCCCAGTGCTTGGGAAGCTGAGACAGGAGGATCACAGGTCTGAGACCAGCCTCAGCAACTTAGTGAGACCCTCAGCAATTTAATGAGATCTTGTTTCATAAATAAATAAATAAATAAATAAATAAATAGTGGCTGGGGGTGTGGCTTGGAGGTAGAATGCCTCTGGGTTCAACCTCCAGTTCAAATAAATAAATAAATATTAAAAGCACTGAGTTTGGCATATGCCTGTGATTTTAGTACTTAGGAATCTGAAACAGGAGGATTGCAGGTTTGAGACCAGTTTTGGCAACTTAATGAGACATTGTTTCAAATTTAAAAACCAAAAAATCTGGGGGTGTAGCTCAGTGGTAGAATGCCCCTAGGTTTAATCCTCAATATCAAAAAAAAAAAAAAGGAGCAGAAGAAGGGTGAGTATAGTATAGTAAGATATTTTGGGAGAGAGAGAGAGAGAGAGAGAGAGTACATTTACATAACTCTTATTACAGTATTTTTATAATTGTTCCATTTTATTACCAAATAGCTAATAATTATAAATAACATCAATAATTATGATTAATCTCACTGTGCCTAATTTACAAATGAAACTTTATCATAGGTATTTGTGCATAGGAAAAAACACAGCACTATGTAGACTTGGGTACTATCCAAGGCTTCGGGCATCCGCTGGGGATCTTGGAACGTATTCCCTGCAGATAAGGAAGGATTCCTTTACTCAACCGTAGGAGAAATTGGAAGCAGTTTTCCAAAGCGATGGCACCAATTTACCATCCCTGGAGGAGGAGGTTCCTGCGGCTCTCGGTCCTGTCTGACAGGCTGCCAGCGCTTGCCTGCTGGTGGTCTGGGAGCCGCACCTCACGAGGCCCTCATTTGTACTTCCCTGATTATTCCCACAGCGGAGAGCTCTCAGCAGCGGCCACCCGCCCGGCATCCTCTTCTGGGACCCAGGGGGACGCTCCCATCACAGCCAGCTCTCCGCTGGCTCTTCATCTCTTTTTATTGATTTGTGGGCGTCCTTCATAGATCTTGGATATTCATCCTTGGTTGGTTATATGTGTTGCAAATATCCTGTCTGCATCTGTGGCTGTCTTGCTGCTTTGTTTATGGCGTGCTTTGTCATACAGAAATTTCTAATTTTGCCCTAGTTGGATGTATCAATCTTGTGTTTCGTGATTTGCGCCTTTGATGTTTGTTGTAGGAATCGTTCCCTGGGCGCAGAGATGGTAACAAAGTTTGCTTTGCAACAATGAGGTCTCTGGGCCACCTGGGGTGAGTTTGCAATGGTATGAGGCAGGGGTTTCATCTAGAATTTTCCATTTGGTTAGCTAGTTTCCCTAGACTTTTGCAGAACCTGTCTTCTCCCCCCATGACTGGCACCACCACTTCTTCGGGTCCTAGATTTGCCTCGCTGTGAGGCCTGGCTTCTGGATGTTGGTCTGCTCAACCCTTTCACATGATAAAAGGGGTGATTCGAGATTTAGGGGAGCCTGTGGGAAGAGGGCTCAGGAATGTAGAAGCAGACAGAGGTGTAGAGGGCTTGGGGAGAAAGGCCATATGCAGAGGATTGGACCATGGGAAAGAGGTGGCTGGTGGGGAATCCCTGGGGTGGGATTACTAAACCTCAGTTAAAATGAATGAAACAGAGCTGGGCACGGTGGCACATGACTGTAATCCCAGCACTTGGGAGGCTGAGACAGGAGGATCACAGGTTCCCAGCCAGACCCCCAGCAATGTAGTGTTTTATTGTTTCAAAATAAAAAAATAAAAAGGCTGGAGTGCCCTTTGGAGGTAGAATGCCTCCGAAGATTCAGTCCCCAAATCTACCCTGTGCAAGGGCTGGAGGTTCCAGATGGGCAGAGTGCAGGACCAAGTCAGGACACCCAAGATCCTGCCAGCTCAACCCACCCTGTACCCGTGACCCCACCCGGGCCCCTGCTCCTAGTCTTGCCGTTCACCTGCCAGTGAGACTCACCTGCACCAGGTGCCGAGGGTTTGCTCAAGGACGCATGATGAGTTACCAGAATCTAGACCAAACCCAGGATTTGGTGGCTCTCAGCAGTGGCCCTTCCTGTGCAGGACAGTGGCCTCCAGCTCAGAGTGGAAACACCTAGAAATGCCCATGATGCTCTGCCCCAGGCCTCCCCTTCCCTGAGACCCTCCTCCTTGCTCAGCCATGGGGATCCAGCTCTTCACCCCACAATGGGGTACAGGGCAGGTGGCCCCAGGTAAACTGAAGGGCTTGCAACATTGACAAGGAAATCAGGGGTTGTCCTCAGCAGACTACAGGGCAGGGGTCCTACAGCCCTGGTGTGGGATAAGGTGTATCCCAGGTTGCTAGGTTGCTGAGTGTGGTGGTACATACCTGTAATCCCAGTACTTGAGAGACTGAGGCAGGAGGCTTATAGGTTCAAGGCCAGCCTCAGCAATTTAAAGAGACTCTCAGCAACTTAGCAAGACCTTGTTTCAAAATAAAAATAAAAGGGCTAGGGATGTAACTTGGAGCTACAGTGCACCTGATTTCAATCTCTAGTACCAAAAAAGAAAGAAAGAAAAAGATAAAAGACAGGACTGTCATAAAAAGTGCCACAGAGCCACACACAGTGGTATAACCCTGTAATCCCAGTATGTGGGAGGCTGAGACAGGAGGATTACAGGTTCGAGGCCAGCCTCAGCAACTTAGAGAGGCCCTCAGCAACTTAGTAAGACCCTGTCTCAAAAAAAAAAAAATATATATATATATATATATATAGCTCAGAGGTAGAAGGCCCGTAGGTTCAGTCCCCAGTATGCGAGAGAGAGAGAGAGAGAGAGAGAGAGAGAGAGAGAGAGAGAGAGAGAGAGAGAGAAGAAAAAGGGAAAGAAAAGACCCTGCCTTCACTAAAATTCTTTCTTTTTCTTTTTTTTGGTTGCCATGTGCCACCATGCCTGACCTAAATTTCTTGTTAGTATTTTTCTCAGATTCCCTGTCAACTCACATAATTCACCCATAACAGGGGAGACATGGAGGGAGAATGTGAGGAGTGGGGTGCGGGGGCCAGGGGCTCAGGAGCTGATGGGCCCTAGCCTCACCACCGCACTGAGCCTGCGGAAGGAGACAGAAATGGGGGGACACTAAGCTGGGGGGTGGCCAGGGTGGGCAACATGTGGGACAAGGACGCCTTGGGGGGCCTTGGAGGGCCAGGGACCCCATCTCACCATTGTCAGGAAATCACAGAGCAGATGACATGAAGAATCAGCACACACCTCGGAGCTTGGACCCCCTCTTCAGGAGGAAGGAAGGGAACCCAGGCTGACAGAGGCCATATTTCCATTGCCTGGGAGAGACAGAGGCCTGCCTCTGCTGCGTTACAGGGAACCCCACATTCTCCCAGCAGACCTCTGAGCAAAAAGCCTGTGTCTGGGGCCTCCCTTGGGAGCCACACATGCATGCTTCCTGAGCTTGGGGTTAAGTCACCAAGAAAGATCAGGTGCACACCAGCACAGTGGCACATGCCTGTCATCCCAGGCTGAGGCAGGATTGCAGGTTCAAGGCCAGCCTTGGCAACTTAGTGAGACCCTCAGGAATTTAGTGAGACCCTATTTCAAAATAAATAATAAAAAGGGCTGGGGAGATAGCTTAAAGGTAGAATGCCCCTGGGTTCAGTCCCCAGGACCATGAAACAAACAAACAACAACAACAACAACAACAAAAACATGTCCCTCCAAGCCATAAGGACTGCCCTGAGTCACTTTTAGAGTCCCCTCCAGGGAAACCGGCAGGCCTAGAGCTAGGGGCCCACCCTCAGGGTCCAGGAGGGGGGGGTCCCTGGCCCCCACCTGCTGCCTCCTGGCCTGTAAGTGGATCTGAGGCCAGAGAGCTTTGGCCTGGGGGTGGGGGAAGGATAAAGGGATCGCCAAGTCTCAGGGCTCTGGGTTTAAGCCCTGGGTGGGGAGGGGGTGGCAACACCATGTCTAGCAGCTAGGGTGGAGGGCAGGTGGGCAGACACAAAGGCCCCCATGCGGCCTGGGCTCAGTGGCCCCGTTGTTCCCCTGTGTCTCGGCCCATGCAGACCCCGCTCCTGGCTCCCACCTCTCCAGCTCCATGATGGCCAGGGCCCGGCTCTCCCACGGGCAGATTAGATGAGGAGCAGGGTCATCTGAGGCCAGCTGCGCCCGGCATTAGGCTTCTCCTTCTGACCTTGAGGGGATCCCGGCTGCTGTGCAGACAGGGAGGCCCATGGGGAGGAAGGGGCTGCTTAACCTGGGCCCAGCGTGCAGGGGCACCCCGCTTCCCCACGCCCTGCTCCCTTACTTCCTTCAGCTCTGTAACAGCACTTCCGTGTGGTTTTTTAAATTAATTAGTTAATTTATTGTAGTACTGGGGATTGAACCCAGGGGCATTCTACTTCTGAACTCCATCCTCAGCCCTAGTATTATTATTACTTTTTTTTCTAAATAGGGTCTCGATAGGTTGCTAAGATTAGCCTCAAACCTGCGATCCTCCTGTCACTACCTCACAAGTACTGTAATGACAGGTGTGCACCACCATGACCAGCTGTTTGTCTCTTTTGTTCTTGAGTTCTAAGCATTTGTTATGTTTTCTGGGTACCAGACCCTTATCAGATATATGAAATATATGATTTGAAAGTATTTTCTTGGTCACTTTTATAGAGCAGACATTTTATTTATTTGTTTGTTTGTTTATACTGGTGATCGAACCCAGGGGCCTTCTACCTCTGAGTTATACCCCCAACCCCTTTTTTATTTTATTTTATTTTGTTTTTTGTGGTACTGGGGATTGAACTCAGGGGCATTCTACCTCCAAGCTATACCCCCAGCCCTATTTTTTATTCTTTATTTTTGAAACAGGATCTCACTATGTTGCGGAGTGCCTCACTAGGTAGCTGAGGTTGGCCTCAAACCCAGATCCTCCAGTCTCAGTCTCCCAAAAGCTGGGATTACAAGCATGTACCACCACGCCCAGCTCCCCCAACCCCTTTTAATTTTTGTTCGTTTATTTATTTATTTATTTATTTTTGCAGAACTAGGGATTGAACCCAGGGGCATTCTACCTTCAAACTATACCCCAGCCCTATTTTTTATTCTTTATTTTGAAACAGGTTCTCCCTAAGTTGCAGAGGGCCTCACTAAGTAGCTGAGGCTGGCCGTGAACCTGTGATCCTCTTATCTCAGCCTCCCAAGTACTGGGATTACAAGCGTGCGCCACCACACACGGCTTAATTTTTATTTTAAAACAGTGTCTCTCTAAATCACTGAGAGTCTCTCTAAATTGCTGAAGCTGGCCTTGAACCTACAACCCTCCTGTCTCGGCCAAGTGCTAGGATTACGGGAATGTGCCATTACATCTGGTGAGTTTTTAATTTTGATAAAGTTTAATCTATTGTTTTTTTTTTTTTTTTTTTCGATACTAGGGATTGAACCCAGGGGCATTCTACCTCCAAGCTACACCCCCAGTCCTATTTTGTAATTTTTTTATTTTGAAACAGGGTCTCACTAAGTTGCAGAGAGCCTCACTAAGAAGCTGAGGCTGGCCGAGAACCTGGATCCTCTGGTCTCAGCCTCCCAAGTACTGGGATTACAAGCGTGCGCCATCACGCCTGGCTAATCTATTGATTTTTAAGTGGATCATGCTTTTGATGTCATCTTTAAAATATGGTTACCCAAGCAAAGGTCATAGATTTTCTCTTGTTTCTTACAGAAATTTTATAATTGTAGGTTTTGCGTTTAATCCATTTGAGATTAATTTTGTATATAGCATGAACTGTGGATCCAAGTTTATTCATTCTGGTTTTTTTTTTTTTTTTTTTTTTTTGCGGTACTGGGGATTGAACTCAGGGGTATTCTACCTCCGAGCTATTCCCCCAGCCCTGTTTTTTATTCTTTATTTTGAAACTGAGTCTCACTAAGTTCCGGAGTGCCTCACTAGGTAGCTGAGGCTGGCCTCGAACCCGGATCCTCCGGTTTCAGCCTCCCAAATGCTGGGATTACAAGCGTGCGGCACCACGCCCGGCTCAAGTTTATTCATTCTACATGTGGATATCCACACATTCCAACACCACCTGATGATACACTAAATTGTCTAAAAAAACCTAAATTTTTTTTTTTTTGGTACTGGGGATTCAACCTTGGGGTGCTTTTATCTCTGAGCTCCACTCTCAGTTCCTTTTAAATTTTTTATTTGGCCAATGTGGTGGTGTATGCTTGTAATCCCAGTACTTGGGAGGCTGAGGCAGGAGGACGGCAGGCTTGAAGCCAGCCTCAGCAATTTAGTGAGGCCCTCCGCAACTTAGCGAGACCGTTTCAAAAATAAAATCGGGCTGGGGGTGTAGCTTGGAGGTAGAATGCCCCTGGGTTCAATTACTAGTACCACACACACAAACAAAAATTTATTCTTTTAATTAATTAATTGATTGATTGATTTGGTACTGAAAAATCAAACCCAGGGCCATTCTACCTCCAAGCTACACCCCTAGCACTTTTCATTTTTTATTTTGAAACATGGTCTCACTAAGTTGCAGAGACTGGCCTCGAACCTGTGATCCTTCTGTCTCAGCCTCCCAAGTACTGGGATGACAGGCGTGCACCACTGTGCCCAGCTGACTTTGCATCTTTGACAAAAATTAATCACCCATATTACTTCTGAATTCTCTCATCGGTTCATTGATCTACTTGTCTATATTTCACCAATATGCTCCACTATTTTGAGTACTATATTTTATAATATGTCTTGAAACCCAGCTGTCCCAGTGTGCCAACTTTGCTCTTTTTCAAAGTCGTTTTGGCCCATCTGCAAGCTTTGCAATCCATATGAGTCTGACAATTGTCTTGTCAATTCTCACTTGGCATGTACTTGGTTTGTGACAGCTGCCAGTTATTATAGTTTATATGGTTTTTCTCTCCTGCAAGCTGGTGCTTCTAGGATGCTGCTTTGCCCTGATGTGGTTCCTGTGCCGCCCTGTCCCTTTGCTCACACTTCTCTCCCCTCACACAGAGACACCGGGCCCTTTGCATAACCCGCTGAGTTCCTCCAGGCTGGGGGTCGTCACTTTTCCAGCAGGGCTGGGTATGGGGAGGAGTTTGTCCTTGGGGTTTGATCCTATACCCAGACATCTCTTTTATATTATGGACTACCCAATACTTGGGAGGCTGAGACAGGAAGACTGCAGGTTTGAGATCAGCCTTAGTAACTTAGCAAGACTTTCAGCAACCTGGTGAGACTCTCTTTCAAAACAAAAAAATAAGCCGGGCATGGTGGCGCTCACTTGTAATCCCAGTATTTGGGAGGCTGAGACAGGAGGATCACAGGTTCACAGCCAGCCTCAGCTACTTAGTGAGGCCCTCTGCAACTTAGTGAGATCCTGTTTCCAAATAAAGAATAAAAAATAGGACTGGGGGTGTAGCTTGGAGATAGAAATGCCCCTGGGTTCAATCCCCAGTACCACAAAAATAAATAAATAAATAAATAAATAAATAAATAAATAAATAAATAAATAAATGGCCACAGGTGTAGCTCAGAGGTATAATGCCCTAGGATCAATCTCTAATACCACTATATATATACATATAGTGGATATATACATATACATATATATATATCCATATATCCATCCATCCATCCACCCAACCCATCCATCTATCTATCCATCCATACATTCATCCATCCATATATATATGACTAAAATTAGGGTGCTAGTGGTGTTATCTAATTCTGTGAGTTCCCATTTCTCATTCATCCATCTCTACATTTCCACCCACCCATCCAGTCACCCATGTATCTATCTACCCAGCCATTCATCCACCCATCCATTCATCTGCCAATCTACCTATTCACCTTTCCATCCATCCATCCATCCATCCATCCATCCATCCATCCATCCATCCATCCATCAATATACCCATCAATCTATCCATTAATCCATCTATGTATTCATTTTTGCATCTATTTATCCATCCATCCTTGCATACATATATCCTCCCATCCACCTACTCATCCATATATCTATCAGCTATCCATCCATTCATCCATCCATCCATCCATCCATTCATTCATTCATCTATCTACTCATCCATTTATTTATCCATCCATCTACCCATCCATCCACATATCCACCCATCCACTTCACCTGTGCACACCCCACCTTACTTGTTGTTGCACAAGTACTACATGCAGCTAACACGTGCATCCCTGGCCAGGCTCAGATAAGCTCTGTTTGCAGGGTGTGCCAGGCAGGTGGGCCAGCTTCCTAGACCATGTCCGCACCAGGGTGGAGGGAAGGCAGGGCACTGGGTGGGGGAGGGCAGCTGACTGGACAATGGACAGCCACCCTGGATACCTGGGACATCCCAACCTCTTCAGGAATCAGTGCAGTTCTGACACAATGCACTTTGGAGCCCAAAGACAGTTTTTACAATCTTTTCTACAATTTTCTTGTTGCTCTGTGGCCTCTGCCCACTGAATCAGTGGCCCCTGCTGCCTTGGGGGGGATGGGGAGAGGTGGACAGAGCTAAGAACAAATAAATCAATTGATTCTCTGGATGAATTTTAAAAACTCGCAGCAGAAGCAATATTCTGACAGCACAGAGGGTTTCTTTTGCACAAGCAGGGCTTTTGAGAAAGAAAAGGGTTTTAGGCGAGAAAAAAACAAAAACAAAACAACAACAAAAAACTTCATTGACATAAGCCACAGTGTGGAGAACCATGGGGGTCTTTTTCCTGCCTAAGAGAAACCCCTGCCAACACCAGCAGGAGCCCTGGGGAGAGGAGTCCACGACCAGGGTTTTGGCAAGCCTGGGGGACATCTCAGGTGCTGGTGGCCCCTACAGGGTGGGCCACACCAGCAAGCAGGAGGGCCTGGAGATCAGCACAAGGATCCCGGAGCACTGGGTCATGAGGTGGGGTCCCAGGAAGCTGGGCTGGAGCTGGCGGGAGGCAGGAGAAGGTCTTCTCTGGGAGGTGCAGACAGCTGAGGAGGCAGGACAGGATAATCAGCTCCAGGAGAAGCAGAGTTCTTCCTCCATGCGGGTGGGTTCTGCAAACTGGACACCGATGTTCAGTGTTCTAAAACTGTCTTTCAGCCTGCCCCCTTGCGGTAAACTCCCTTCTGTATGGTTTCTGGGTATCCCCATCTCAGGACACCCCACCCCATGAAGGTCACATGGCTAGGAGAGGAGGCCCCACGCTCTGGTTGGGGTTGGAATGCTGGCTACACCTTGAGGACACAGGTAAGCCCTGTCACTGCTGTCCAAGGACGAGCAGGGGACCAAGCTCCCCGCCCTCTGGGGGCTGTGCAGTCCCTGGCAGGGTGCTGGAGAGAGCTGGCATTCATGTGGGGAGAGGGACTGGGGCTTCCCAGTGCACCCTGGAATGCTGCCAGGCTCTGGTGGTATTTTCTGGACAAGAAAACAGCCCTTCCCCACCTGGGTTTCTGTGGGGCTGGAGAGGCCTTTTACAACAGTGGTCTAACGGGGTCCTGGAGGGGGCTTTGGGCTCTTACCTCATTCCTACAAAGATCTGGGCAGGGCCCCGCCTCCCCTTGCAGAATGGAGGGCAAACGGAGTCCTTCCACCCCCACAGTCCCCTCCAGCCCTCTCCTGCTTGGTCTGAGGCCACCTATGCAGTTCTTGTCTCTTTTTCTTTTTCTTTCTTTTTTTTTTTTTTTGGTGGTCCAGGGATTGGACCCAGAGGCATTCTACCTCCAAGCTACACTCCAGCTCTATTTTTTATTCTTTATTTTGAAACAGGGTCTTACTAAGTTGCAGAGGACCTCACTAAGTAGCTGAGACTGACTGCAAACCTGATCCTCCTGTCTCAGCCTCCCAAGTACTGGGATTGTAGGTGTATGTCACCACACCTGGCTTCTCTCTGTGTTCTTGCCTTCTCTTGTCAGTTTCTGGTCTCTCTCAGGCTAGCTCTGCAACTGGATGGGCACTACTAAGGCAGGATTTGGGAAGGGTGGGGTAGGATGTAGGTACCCTGGGCCTTAAGGACCCCTCTGCCCCAAATTGAGGCTCTTCAGGAACTTTTAAATGCCCCCCCCCCAATTCTAGTCAGGCCTAGTGGTACACATCTGTAATCCCAGTACTTGGGAGGCAGAGATAGGATTGCAGATCTGAGGCCAGCCTTAGCACTTTAGCGAGACCCTGTTCCAAAATAAAAAATAAGAACAGATAGAGGTGTAGCTCAGAGGTAGAATGTCCCTGGGTTCAATCTTTAGTATTAAAAAATAAAACATGATAAAATAGGGCTGGGGTGTTGCTTAGACGTAGAATACCCCTGGGCGCTCAATCCCTAGTCACACGCACGCACGCACGCGCACACACACACACACACACAGAAAAAGAAAAAGAAAGACAAGAAAAAATGATGCAAAATTGCAAAATGACATATGTCCGATTGCTAGTGGCTCCTCCCAGGGCCAGTTAACAGCTCCTGACAAAGGTCAGAGATTCCTGAGATTGCAGAATCATTCAGCGCAGCAGCTTGGCTCCAGGTCTCTAGGCTGCTAAGGTGCCTTCCTTCACCCCTCCCCAGCATCCTGGGGCTAAACAACTGCCCCTTCAGTGAGTTTGGGGAGTGAATGTAAGGAATGTGGGGAAGTGTCTGTGGACTTGAATTTAAAGATGATGCTAAGAAATCCCAGTACTTGGGAGGCTGAGGCAGGAGGATCACAGGGTCGAAGCCAGCCTGGGCAACTCAGCCAGACTGTTTCAAAATAAAAAATAAAAAGGGCTGGGTGTGTAGATCAGTGGTAGAGTGCTCCTGAGTTCAATACCCAGTAGAGAGAGAGAGAAAAAAAAGATAATGTTAAGAATGTTGCTAGCCGGACGTGGTGGCACACGCTTGTCATCCCAGCATTCGGGAGGCTGAGACCGGAGGATCCAGGTTCGCGGCCAGCCTCAGCTATCTAGTGAGGCACTCTGCAACTTAGTGAGACTCAGTTTCAAAATAAAGAATAAAAAATAGGGCTGGGGGTATAGCTCGGAGGTAGAATGCCCCTGAGTTCAATCCCCAGTACCGCAAAAAAAAAAAAAAAAAAAAAAAAA
>PVLC010012594.1:0-10224 GCA_004027655.1 Graphiurus murinus
TACCTTGTTCGATTGGAGAATTTTAATGTTTTTCATTTATCATTGTAAAACCAAGGACAATTTTATAACTTTTTTGTACGTAGCTGTTACATGTAGGGCAATCTGTCTCTAAGTAGGGGTAAATTACTCTTAAAGAATCCTAGATAGTTTTCCCTTCAAGTCAAGCGTCTTGTTGTTTAAATAAACTTCTTGTTTAAAATGAGCTGTTTTCTTTATTCTGAGGAGTATTGAATAGAAAGTCGAAGTTTAGAAAAAAACATGAATAGGCCTTCTAGAAGTTACATTTCAGGCAGGAAGCTACTACACATTTCTGATAGATATAAAACAAAGAATAACAAAGTTATGTAGATGGCTAGCATTGGAAGTTTCAGCCTCTTCAAAAAGCTTTAGTAGGTCTAGTTCCAACTCTGCAACTTGATAGCAAAAAAATTGGGTCAACATGTTGCAAATTTATTTCAGAACATTTTTTTCTTTTTTGTAACCACTACTTCAGTCGCAGGCAGCAGTACATTCAGCAGCGGCAGCGGCAGCAGCAGCGGTGTGTGTGTGTGTGTGTGTGTGTGTGTGTTACTGGGGATTGAATCCAGGGGCATTCTACCTTTGACACCCACTTTAGGGGTTCTAGAAGGGGTTCACATGGCTAGATGTTAACAAAACGGACTTCAGCTGTGATATGCTGAGCTATGCCTGTAATTATTCTGGAGGCTGAGGCAAGAGGATTGCAAAGTGGAGGTCAGCCTAGTGAGACCCTGTCCCAAGGATGTTGCTCAGTGGTAGATCAAGCCTTCCTTCATTAGTGCTACAAAAACAAACTTGAGACTTGAGATTGTTTCCTGATGTTTTTCTTGCCCCCCGCCTTCCTTTTTTAAATTTCTTTTTTCTTTTTGGTACTGAGGATTGAATCCAGGGGCATTCTACCTCTGAGCTACATCCCCAAGTCCTTTTTTTTTTTTGCGGTACTAGGGATTGAACTCAGGGGCGTTCTACCTCTGAGCTATACCCCCACCCCCAGCCCTGTTGTTTATTCTTTATTTTGAAACCAGGTCTCATTAAGTTGTGGAGTGCCTCACTAGGTAGCTGAAGCTGGCCGCGAACCCGGATCCTCTGGTCTCAGCCTCCTGAATGCTGGGATTACAAGCGTGCGCCACCACACCCGGCTCCCAAGTCCTATTTTTTAATTAATTAATGTATTTATTTATTTTAGTGGTAATGGGGATTGAACTTGGGCATTGTACCTCGAACTACACCCCCAGCCCTATTTTTTATTCTTTATTTTGAAAGAGTCTCACTAACAGAATCAGAGGTTCCAGGCACCCTGAGCAATTTAGTGATATCTTGCCTCAAAAGGGCTAGCGGTAAACTGGTGTTGTGCATACTTGGGAGACTGAGACAAGAGGATCACAATTTTGAGGCCAGCCTCAGCAACAATGCAAGTCCCTGTTTTGAAATAAAAAATAGAGCAATGGAAGCCGGGCGTGGTGGCGCACGCTTGTAATCCCAGCATTCGGGAGGCTGAGACCGGAGGATCCAGGTTCGCGGCCAGCCTCAGCTACCTAGTGAGGCACTCTGCAACTTAATGAGACCCGGTTTCAAAATAAAGAATAAAAAATAGGAATAGGGCTGGGGGTATAACTCAGAGGTAGAACGCCCCTGAGTTCAATTCCCCAGTACCGCAAAAAAAAAAAAAAAAATAGAGCAATGGAGCATGCCTGTAATCTGAGTACTTAGGGGTGCTGAGACAGGAGAATCACAGGTTTGAAGCTAGCCGTAGCAACTTAGTAAGATCCTCTGCAACTTAGACCGTGTTTCCAAATAAAATGAAAAATATGAGACCAAAGGATCACAAGTTTAGAGTCAGTCTCAGCAACTCTGGTGAGGTTCGCATCAACTTGGCAAGACGGTTTCCGAAGAATCCTGGGAGTGTAGCTTGGAGGTAGAATTCTCCTGGGTTCGTTTCCCAGCATCACAAAAAAGAAAAAATTTACACTGGAAACTGACCCAGGGGTTTTCTACTTTTGAGCTATATACTCAGCCTTTTTTTAATTTTGAAACCAAACCTAGCTAAGTTACTGAGATTCTCACTAAATTGCTGAGGCTGGTCTTGAACCTGTGATCTTCCTGGCTGAGCCTCCCAAGTAGTGGCATTACAGGCATATGCTATCACACCTCACTGGCATTTATCAGAAGTAGTATCAAGTTACTTGGCTCAGTATTTTTCTTAACTCATGTTTTCATGGGAATTCCATGATCAGATTGCATTCTTTCTTTTTTTTTTTTTTTTTTTTTTTTTTTTTCCAGATTGCATTCTTTCTAAAGATGGGATTGAATGGAAAATAGGAAGGAGTGAGAAGTGGAAGATCCAGGCCAAAGTATACAATTATGTAGGAGATAATGATACCCTGAACTCAGTGAAATCCCAGGATTTGGGAAAGGCTTGTTGGGGAATTGTTCTCAGGTTTGTGTGTGTTGGAGAGGGCCAGCTGTGCAGTTAAGGGCTATTTTTGAGTTAGGATTCTGCTGCTCCCTCCCCTCCTTACTGGGTATTGAACTCAGGGCCATTCTACCTCTGAGCTACCCCCCCCCCCAAACCCCTATTTTTATTTTTTATTTTGAAACAGTCTCACTAAGTTGAGGGCCTCACTAAGTAGCTGAGGCTGGCCTCGAACCCAGATCCTCCTGTCTCAGCCTCGCAAGTACTGGGATTACAAGCATGCGCCAACATGCCTGGCTCTGCTGCTTTTAAATATAACTGATTTTAGCCGGGTGTGGTGGCACATGCAGGCCTATAATCCTAGTACTTTTGAAGCTGAGACAAGAAGATCCCAGGTTCCAGCCAGCTTCAGCAACTTAGTGAGACCCTCAGCAATTTAGCAAGATCTTGTTAAAAAAAAAAGGCTGGATTTAATCCCCTATAAAAATAACAACAGCAACAACAACCTAGGAGTGGTGGCACACACCTGTAATCCCAGTACTTGGGAGGATCACAGGTTAGCCTCAGTAATTTAGTGAGACTTTTAGCAATTTAGTGAGACCCTGTTACAAAATAAAATAGGGCTAGTAGTATAAAGTACCACCACCACCAAAAAAGTTATTTCTGTATCTAAGAAGTATATATGTTATAAATGAGAGTCATCTTTATAGTGGTTAGCTAATGAAAAGTTCCTCAGAGTGAAACATAATTAGAGCATATAAACAGGTTGGAATTTTTTTTTTTTTTCCTGCGGCTCAGGTTGGAATTTAATCTGTTATTTGGAATGTGGAGTGTTATTTTCTTGAAAGCAGTGATGTGATTATATGAGGTCATTTTAGGATTTAGTATACCCTTGAGACCTTTGTGAAACATTTTAAGAATTGGCATATATTTTATTTATTTATTTATTTATTTATTTTTGCGGGACTGGGGATTGAACCTAGAGACATTCTACCTCCGAGCTACAACCCCAGTCCTATTTTTATTTTTAAACAGGGTCTCACTAAGTTGTGAGGGGCCTCACTAAGTAGCTGAGGCTGTCTTCAAACCCAGATCCTCTGGTCTCAGTATTTTATTTATGTGTTTGTTTGTTTTTTGGTACTGAGGATAGAATCCAGATATATTCTACCTCCGAACTACACCCCCAGCCCTAATTTATTTTTTATTTTGAAACAGGGCCTCACTGAGTTGCAGAGGGCCTCACTAAGTGGCTAAGGCTGGCTGAGAACCCAGATCTTCCTGTCTTAGCCTCCCAAGTACTGGGATTACAAGCATGCGCCACCATGCCTGGCCCCAGCACTATTTTTTATTCTTTATTTTGAAACAGGGTCTTACTAAGTTGTGGAGGGTCTCACTAAGTAGCTGAGGTTGGCTTCTAACCTGCGATCTTCTCGTCTCAACCTCCCAAGTACTGGGGATTACAAGCATGTGCTACCACACCCAGCTCTATTTGTTTTATTTATAACTCTGTGTGTGTGTGTGTTAGTACTGGAGATTGAACTGAGGGGCATTTTACCTCCAAGCTACACCCCAGTCGTATTTTATTTATTTATTTATTTTTATATTTTTGAGGTACTAGGGATTGAATCCAGAGGCATTCTACCTCCGAGCTACACGCCCAGCCCTATTTTTTAATTCTTTATTTTGAAACAGGGTCTCACTAAGTTGCAGAGGGCCTTACTAAGTAGCTGAGGCTGGCCTCGAACCCACAATCCTCTAGTCTCAGCCTCCCAAGTACTGGGATTACAAGCGTGCGCCACCACGCCCAGTTGAGACCCTGTTTTAAAATAAGGAATAAAAAATAGGACTAGGGGTATAGCTCGGAAGTAGACTGCCCCTGAGTTCAATCCCAAGTACTGCAAAAAATAAATAAAAAGGGCTGGGAACTCTGATCATCCGGTCTCAGCCCCCCAAATGCTGGGATTACAAGCATGCGCCACCACGCCTGGATTTTATTTTTATTTTTCTGAACTGGGGATGGAACCCAGGGGTCTTCTACCTCTAAGTTATACCCCCAGCTCTTTTTTTTTTTTTTTTGCAGTACTGGGGATTGAACCCAGGGGCATTCTACCTCCGAGCTACACTCCCAGTCCTATTTTGTTATTTTTATTTTGAAACAGGGTCTCACTAAGTTGCAGAGAGCCTAAGTAGCTGAGGCTGGCCTCGAATCCAGATCCTCCGGTCTCAGCCTCCCAAGTACTGGGATTACAAGTATGTGCCACCATTCCCGGCTCCCCAGCTCAATTTTTTATTCTTTTTTTTGAAACGGGATCTCACTAAGTTGCAGAAAGCCTCATTAAGTACCTGAGGCCGGCTGCGACCCTGCAATACTCCTGTCTCAGTCTCTCAAGTACTAGGATTTACAGGCGTGCGCTGCCATGCCCAGTCTCCCTTTTTGCGTCATTTGATGGCTGTCTGTATTGATCTAGGTGATTAAAATATGATTTTCTTGTTCTGTTTTCAACTGAGTTGGTCATCTGGAGCAGAGGTTGTTAAAGTGAGCTACATATTTCGTGCCTGCTTTTTCCCATAGCCATCTTGCAGCAGAATGTGGAGACAGTTTAGTTAGAATGGTTATAGTACATGAACAGGTAAATATGTGACAAATTGATTTATCTATTATTTATTTAGTTTTTGGTAGTACTGGTGATTGAACCCAGGTCTCTGCCCATGCTAGGCCCCTGCCCATGCTAGGCATAAGTAGCTGAGGCATAAGTAACTGAGACTGGCCGTGAACCTGGATCCTCTAGTGTCAGCTCCCAAGTACTGGGATTACAAGTGTATGTGACCACGCCGGGCTTCCAGCCCTGTTTTTTATTCTTTATTTTGAAACAGGTTCTCACTAAGTTGCGGAGGGCCTCACTAAGTAGCTGAGGCTGGCTGCCAACCCGAATCCTCCCATCTCAGCCTCCCAAGTACTGGGATTACAAGAATGCACCACCACGCCAGCTGACTCACAACAATTTTAACCCTATTTTACACAAATGGGGAATCTAGTGCTCAGGTTAACATTTGTAGTCCGCTGAGACAGGAGGATCGCAGGTTGGAGGACAGCCTCAGCAAGTAGTGAGACTCGCATCAACCTAGAGACCTTATTTCCAAATATGAAATAAAATCAGGTTGGGAGCCGGGCGTAGTGGTGCACGCTTGTAATCCCAGCATTTGGGAGACTGAGACCAGAAGATCCAGGTTCGCGGCCAGCCTCAGCTACCTAGTGAGGCCCTCCGCAACTTAGTGAGACCCTATTTCAAAATAAAGAATAATAAATTGCCGGGCGTGGTGGCGCACGCTTGTAATCCCAGCATTCGGGAGGCTGAGACTGAAGGATCCGGGTTCGCGGCCAGCCTCAGCTACCTAGTGAGGCATTCTGCAACTTAGTGAGACTCGGTTTCAAAATAATTAAAAATAGGGCTGGGGGTGTAGCTCAGAGGTAGAATGCCCCTGAGTTCAATCCCCAGTACGGCAAAAAACAAACAAAAAAAAGAATAAAAAATAGGGCTGGGGTATAGCTCAGAGATAGAATGCCCCTGAATTCAATCCCCAGTACCGCAAAAAAAAAAAAAAAAAAAAAAAAGTGAAGATTCAAACCCAAATTTCTTCCATGAGAGCCCAAGCTGGCATCATACTCTACTGTGATCTGGTTGTTATTTACATTATTCTGGGGAGAATATTCTCTTGCTAGATTGGTTTGATTTTTTTGTTTTTGTTTTTATTTTTTTAAGACTTTAGAAATTTAGGCTCAGCCTTTAAGAATGGAAAGAGTCCAACCCAAACAAGTAGTATGCTTCATGCTATTGTGGTAAGCACATAAATGTATGATCATGCCTTCTAAAACAAAGGAGTGTCTCTCTGACTTTTCTTGAAAGCCCATGGAGAGGGTTGTTAACCAAGACTGTGGTGAATACAATCTTTCAAGTGCGTGGAAGGGGGCGATGCAAAGAGGAATGTAGTGTAATTTTTATGGAAATACTTAAGACTAGGAAAGACATCTGCCTCGAAGAGATATGCATGACATGAGAAGGGGTAATCCATTAACTGCCTGCCCTCCTTTCCCCAAGACTTTCCTATTATGATCTTGTAAACAGTCATTCCTGAGTCCTCCAAGTGTGTCTGCATTTGTTGCTGGGATAGATTTACCCAGACAGGTGGAAGAATCATGACTTGAGGGTTATAAACAGCTGCAGAGGCCCGCGCTGCTCTGATAGTCTTGGTAGACCAGAATGGGACCGTTCCAGTCGCCGGGCATTAACCAACTTTAGAACAGGCCCCCAAATTGGAAGGTCTGTAATTTTGGTCCAACTCATGCACCACCCATTACAGCTAAATAGCAACATTAAAATGCGAGGAATTTCCAGTCATTGAAGAAAGGATCATCTTGGCTTGCGTTCTGTTGTTGGCTCATAGTTTTACTGCTTTGGGGTTGATAAGTTTCTAAGTGGGACACACAGTAGGTAGTCAATAAAAATAAACGTCAACTCGTGGCAGTAACTTTCATTCCTTAAGGAGGATACCGTTCCCTATCATAAAAGCAAATGAGGGAACGGTAGCGATGACAAATCTGACCTCGGCTTGCGGGTTCTAACTCTCCCAGAGCGAACTTTTCCCTCTATCAGGTAACTTTTTTAAGCGACAGTCAGCACGACTTGTACCGAGCACCAGCAGGTTCGTCTTTTGTCCAATCATCGCCGAGATTCTGGGGTGGGGGAGGGGATAACGTCCCTGGACCTTCCTTGTTCAGAAAGGGGGCGGGCTTAGGTTGAGCCGTGGCCGCCTCAGCCTGTCCTGACACGGCACGGTGCTTGGCACTCCAACAAGCCAATAGTAACAAGAAGAGCTATTTGAATCAGCCAATGCTGGTGGGAACGGGGCGGGGCTTGATTACTCTATAAAGCCGGTGGCCGGGGAGCCAGACGGTGGCGGAGGCTCCTGCAGCGGTATCCGGGTGTAGGTCCGGGGCTCCCCTGCGCCCCTCGGGTCCGACCCATTCAGCGTTCTGCTCTTGCGCCAGGCTACCTCGCTCCTCGGCGCCATGACCACCACCACCACCTTCAAGGGTGTGGACCCCAACAGCAGGAATAGCTCCCGGTGAGGCGGCGGGCGGCGCCCGAGCCGCGTGGGCTGAGGGACCGGGGCGGCTGTCGCGGGCCGGGCGGGCCGGGCTCCGATCGTTGGCGGCAACGTGCCCACGGCTCCGCTCTCCTTCCCGGCGGGCAGCGTGGTTCGGCCGCGGGCGCCGCTCGAAGCCGGGGGGCGATGCCTGAGCGCCAGCCCCGCCCGGATCCCGTTGCTCTCCATTCATTCCTCCCACGGAGCGGGGACCGGGGCCGGGACCGGGGCGGCGGCCGGGGCTGGGGCGACTGTCCTCTCAGCACGGCAGGTTCTCGTCATTCGGAATGTGCGGCAGGGGCCGGTTTCCTGAGCTTTGCGGCGAGCCGGCCCGGCCCCCGGTGCTGGTCATGGCCCCGGGGTGCTCGGGGGGCCTCTAGGGCGTCCCGGTGGGCCCCATTGTCCCACCCCCAGGCCACGCGCTCGTCTGTGGCCCGGAGCATGTGCCAGCCCGGGACTGGAGCTCAACGATCGGATCCTGTGACCCGATCTGCCGGGTCCGGCAGGCTCGCACACTCGTGGTGCCCCCACTTTGTGCCCAGGCCCGCCCAGCAGGTGCATTTGTGCTCGGGCGGGGCTGGTCTTGCTGACCCTTAACTCCCGTTTGGGACCCAACCGTCAGTCCCCTCCTCGAAGTGCCTCCCCTCTCCTAACAAAGGAGACACCGTCTCCTCCCCCTCCCCGCGCCCACCTCCGAGCGCGAGGGAGAACTGGCCAGCCTGAAGGGGTTTTGTGCGCTCCAGCCTTCGGACTTAGGTCTTGGCATCCCACCTTCTTCGCATCCTCCTTCGACGGTTGCGGAACGAGTTCACCCCGGCCCCGGGTCCCTAGCTGGAGGAGGTTTCCAATTCTTGGGCGGGGCCGGAGTCATCCATTGTCTCTTCCGTAGGCTCTCCACCTGGGAAGCTGGGTCCTTTATTACCACTCAGCCCACTGCATCTTGGGGAGAGGGCACTGGGCTCGGGGTTTGGGCTGGGATCCTTTTCCAAGCCCGTGCTGAACTTGGTGGAAGGGTCTGGGTTCTGTGGAAGGCGTTCACATTGTCTCAGCTAATTGGACTCTGTTCTCTAAGGTGGGTTATGGGCATGCTTTGGATCTATCTTAAGACTTGGAGGAAGCTTAGATTCCACTTTTTCTGGTCATCTGTTCTTCGTTGACCACGACCAGCCGTGATGTGTGGCCAGCCTTGGGGTCCTGGCCAAGTGGCACAAAGGGAGCCATTTTGTGGGGCTAAGAAGACAGGCGTGAAATAGCAATCAATATCTCACAGGGGTTAGAGAACTTGGGAACAAAAAGCACGGTTCAGCAAAGCAGTCTTCTGAGGAAGCATCAGGAGCAAGGTTCTCTTTCAACTACTTTCACTTACAATGTAGAAAAAATATAGGTAAAATGGAAAGAACTAAATTAGAGCTTACTGGGAGGATTTGGGGACCTTGAGTAGTATAGACCTAAAAAAAATACTGGTCACTCCCTCTTCCGTTGTCATCCTTCCAGTGAGATAATCACCCCTTCTCCCCCCAGAGGACACTGGGGACAGATTGAGACTTGGTTTTTCATTTTGTGTGATGAGGTCAACTTTCTCATGGTCAGACTTCAGTTGTTGGCATGACAATGTGTAATCTGGGGTTTTATCCTTTGGGGTTGAGTTGAGTTGGGTGCGTTGTAGGGAATTTTAGTGCCCAGGTCAAATGTATTCTCTGACTTGTTTTGTCATGTATATTTGAAATGTGAGACAAATAGTTTTTGGTTCTCAAATGTTTTGATTCACCTTTCCCGTCAGTTCCTCTCCGGTACTGTGATCTAGGTATTGTAGCATTGTTATTTTTATTTACTTCCCTTTTCCTTCTTCTGTAATCTCACCGAATTCTCCTAAACTCCTTTTCTCCAGTAATATTCTCCTGGCTCTGTAATCTCATTATAAATCTAGTGTGGAAGGAATGATGTGCAAAGATCATATGGAAACTCTGGGATATAAAGAGAGAAGAAAGGAGTAATTTTTTAAAAAATTGCTTTCTATAGTATGTTTTAGTTGAGTTTTAAATAGGTAATCTTCACTTAGTTATCATGTGTGTAGTTCGGAAAGAATAGTAAAATAGAATTGAAATACTTTCAGGCTTATGATCAGATCCTTTGTTTGGGGATGTCTCGCTATTACAAATGGTCTCTACAACGCTGACGTCATCTGAGTTAGGTCTTACCTGCTGCTTGGGGAGGAACACAGATCTGGAAAAGTTGAACTGGGCAGAGCTTTGATTCGCTTTAAGCTGGTATTTGGATACTGGTGTCTTTTTTTCATATTTTTCTTTTTTAATGTTAAAAAATATTTCAAAGCCAAGGAAGGTTCTGAAGAATATCATCTGGTCAAAATAATTCATGGAGGTCTTAATTATGATTAGTACAGAACATTCTCATCTCTAGGGAATGAAGGGGATGACAATGAAGCAAGTGGATTTTCATTCTAATATTTCAAGTGTCAGCGGGCGTGGTGGCGCACGCTTGTAATCCCAGCATTTGGGAGCCTGAGACCAGAGGATCGGGTTCAAGGCCAGCCTCAGCTACCTAATGAGGCACTCCACAACTTAGTGAGACCCTGTGTCAAAATAAACAATAAAAAATAGGGCTGGGAAGCCGGGCGTGGTGGTGCACAC
>PVLC010012594.1:10324-22518 GCA_004027655.1 Graphiurus murinus
GGATTGCATTCTACCTTCAAGCTACACCCCCAGCCCTATTTTTTTTTTTTTTTTTCTTTTTCTTTTTGCGGTACTGGGGATTGAACTCAGGGGCATTCTACCTCCAAGCTATACCCCCAGCCCTATTTTTTTATTCTTAATTTTGAAACCGGGTCTCACTAAGTTGCAGAGTGCCTCGTTAGGTAGCTAGCTGAGGCTGGCCTCAAACCCGATCCTCTGGTCTGCCCAGCTTGATAAAAATTTCTTGAGGCTTTAACCTAGGGGAAAACCTAGGTGGTGAAATCGCCACCACATCCGCCCTTCAGCTACCTAGTGAGGCCTCAGTGACTTAGACCTTGCTTCAGAATAAAGAATAGAGCCGGGCATGGTGGTGCACGCCTGTAATCTCAGTACTTGGGAGGTTGAGACAGGAGGATCTGGGTTCATGGCCAGCCACAGCTACTTAGCGAGGCCCTCTGCAACTTAGTGAGACCCTGTTTCAAAATAAAGAATAAAAAATAGGTCTGGAGATGTAGCTCAGAGGTAGAATGCCCCTGGGTTCAATCCCCAGTACCGCAAAAAAAAAAAAAAAAGAAAAGAAAAGTAGGGCTGAGGGTGTAGATCAGAGGATCAGAGGTAGAATGCCCCTGGGTTAAATCTCCATTCCTGCAAAATGAATCAATAAATAAACAGTTGAAATTATCATCATTATAAAATGTATATGGGAGCTGGGTGTGGTGGCCCACACCTGTAATCTCAATACTTGGGAGGTTGAGAGAGGAAGATCACTGGTTCAAGGACAGACTCAGCAACTTATCTACATTCTGGGCCACCTAGGGAGACCCTGTTTCAAAACAAAAATAAAAATGGGTAACATGATAAAAAACAGAGTTTTAAGTGTTTTATGTGCTGTAGAGGAATGCAGTGGGGTCTTGGGGGATAATGAAATTTTTACTTAATATCAGTTGAATACCGCATTTTCTTTGGGGCAGACACCAATATTTCATTTAAGGAAGGAAGCTAGGGGGACTGTGTAAGAAAGACAACACAAGTCTAGAAAGCAAGAAAACCTTAAAGCACCAACTCGGCAGATTGTGGTTTAGAGAGAAAAATGGCGGTGTGGTTCCACGACTGACGCGCTTGGAGCGCTTGTCCTGTCCCTGCTGGCACAGAGGATCTGAGTTTCACCCCGTCTACCAATTCTGTGCAGTTACTTAACTTCTCAGGGCTCGCCTCTGCCCCGCTGACATGCGGCTGTTGAAGTACCCACAGCAGAGCCGGCAAAACCACCTGCAGGCCAGACTCAGCCTGACCTTTTTATAGATCCCCCAAACAAGGAATGTGTTTTTGGGGTGTGTGTGTGTGTGTGTGTGTGAGAGAGAGAGAGAGAGAGAGAGAGAGAGAGAGAGAGAGAGAGAGAGAGATACTGAGGATGGAACCCGGGGCACTCTACCACTGAGGTACACCCACAGCCCTATTTTATGTTATTATTTGTTTTATTTGTGGTACTGGAGATTGAATCTTGAATCCAGGGACATTCCACCTCCAAGCTACATGTCCCCCCAGCCCTATTTTATTTTTTGTTTGCTGAGGTTGTCCTCTATCTTCTTGTCTTAGCCTCCCAAGTACTAGAATTGCAGGCATATGCCACCACACCCAGCTTCCTATTTTATTTTTGAAACAGGGTCTCACTAAGTTAGGCATGCTGGCCTTGAAGCAATGATCCTCCTGTCTTGGCCTCCCAACTACTGGGATTATAGGCCTGTGCATCTGTGCCTGACTGTATGCATGATTTTTTTTTTTTTCTTAAAGATCATAGACATTTTACCTCTGAGCCACACTCCCAGCCTATTTTATTTTATTTATTTTTTGTGGTACTGGGGATGGAAACCAGGGGCATTCGACCTTGAGCTATACCCCCAGCCTTGTTTTTTATTCTTTATTTTGAAACAGGGTCTCACTAAGTTATGGAGGGCTTCACTAAATATCTGAGGCTGCCCCCGAACCCGGATCCTCTAGTTTCAGCCTCCCAAGTAATGGGATTACAAGCATGAGCCACCACGCCCGGCTCAAGAAAAAGTTTTTGATGTCCATAAATTAAAATTTTAAGCCGGGCGTGGTGGTGCACGCTTGTAATCCCAGCATTCGGGAGGCTGAGACAAGAGGATCACAGGTTCACGGCCAGCCTCAGCTACCTAGTGAGGCACTCTGCAACTTAGTGAGACCCGGTTTCAAAATAAAGAATAAAAAATAGGACTGGGGATATAGCTCAGAGGTAGAATGCCCCTGAGTTCAATCCCCAGTACCGCAAAAAAATAAATTAATTAATTAAAATTTTGCTGGATGCAGGGACACTCATCTTCATATTATCCGTGGCTGCCTTCGTGCAGCATAGTATGGACAGTTCAGGACGACCTGATCCAGGAAGCTAGAAATGTCTTTCTAGAGAAAGATCCGGGGGCCTCTGGGGGCCAGGAGCACTAACCTCCGAGTCCTCCCTGCTGTCCTGGCTGTTTGTCCCGCTTGGGAAGAGGTGGGGATCTAAGAGATGGAGTAGGGTTTGAATAGGCTCCCAGGGAAAGCAGAGCGGACTCTGGGCACCAGGAAACAGGCCAGTAAAGGCTCCAGGTGGAGCCCAACTGCCGGAGAGTGAAGAAAGAAGCTGCCCGCACTGGTGAGGAAGGTATCAGGCCATCTTGAGGTGTTGGAGAAGAGGCCATATTACTAGAGGGCAGGCCTGGCAAGGTCTCCTTCAGCTCTTGCTCAGTCTGGCCTTGCAGCTGCAGGACTGTGGAGCCTGGCACCAGAGGAGGCAGGGGCTGGGTGTGGTGGCGCACGCCTGTAATTCCAGTACTTGGGAGGCTGAGACAGGAGGATCACAGGTTCGAGGGCAGACTCAGCAATTTAACAAGATGTCAGAAACCTAGTGAGAACCTGTTTCAAGGTAAAAAAGGGTGTGTGGGGGGGTATAAATTGGAGGTAGAACACTCCTGGGTTCAATCCCTGTATAAAATACACACACACATGAAATTTAAATTAATAGCAATACAGAAAAATATGAAGTATAAAAAAGACATGAAAATTCTCCTGAAGTCCCATCAGTGAAAAGGAACCCCAGATAACATTGTGGTAACATTTATATGGTTATAATAATAGCTAATGTACCTAATTCTCACGTTCCAGATAATGATATCCTTATAATAATAGTCTTATGAGACAGATACTATTATCTCATTTTATGGAGAAAACAGGCTTATAGAGGTTATGCAACTTATAAAATGCCCTTTGTCCAGGGGTGGTGTGAGACAGGAAGATTGCAGGTTCAAGGACAGCCTCAGCAAGTAGTGAGACTTTCATCAACCTAGTGAGACACTGTTTCAAAATAAAAATTAAAAATAGAGCCAGGCATGTCTCTATATAAATTAGGAGGTAGAATATAAATTATATAATTATATATTATTTATATGTTATATGTATTTATACATTCATTAATTATATAAATGTATAAATTATATAAATTAGGAGGTAGAATGCCCCTGAGTTCAATCCGCCAAAAAAAAAATTTAAAAATAGGGTTGAGGGTGTAGCTTGGAGGTAGAATGCCTCTGAGTTCAATCCACAGGACCAAAAAAAAAAAAAAAAAAGTGCCCTTTAGAAAGTTTGTTCAAGAGCCGGGCGTGGTGGTGCACGCTTGTAATCCCAGTACTTGGGAGGTTGAGACCGGAGGATCCGGGTTCGAGGCCAGCCTCAGCTACCTAGTGAGGGACTCCGCAAATTAGTGAGACTCAGTTTCCAAATAAAGACTAAAAAATAGGACTGGGGGTATAGCTCGGAGGTAGAATGCCCCTGAGTTCAATCCCCAGTACCGCAAAAAAAAAAAGAAAAGAAAAAGAAAGTTTGTTCAAGCTGCTTGTGGCATTGTACCTATGTAATCTCAGTACTTGGGAGGCTGAGGCAGGAGAATCCCAGGTTCCACACCAGCCTTAGCAACTTAGAGAGACCCTGTTTCAAAATAAAAAAGGCTGGGGGTATTGTGCCTCAGAGGTAGAGCACCCCTGGGTTCAATCCCCAGTAACCCTCCCACAAGCACACAAAGTTTTTACAAATTTATTTATTTATTTGTGGTACTGGGGGTTGAACTCAGGGGCGTTCTACCTCCGAGCTACACCCCCAACCTTATTTTTTATTCTTTTTTTTTGGGGGGGGGGGTACTGGGGATTGAACTCAGGGGCATTCTACTTCCAAGCTACATCCCCAGTCCTATTTTTTATTATTTATTTTGAAACAGGGTCTCACTGAGTTGCGGAATGCCTCACTAGGTAGCTGAGACTGGCCGAGAACCCAGATCCTCTGGTCTCAGCCTCCCGAATGCTGGGATAGCATGTGCCACCATGCCCGGCTATTTTTTATTCTTTTTTTTTTTTTTTTTTTTCCGGTACTGGAGATGGAACCTGGGGGCATTCTACCTCCAAGCTACAGCCCCAGCCCTATTTTCTATTCTTTTTTTTTTGTGTGTGTGTGTGTGGTACTGGGGATTGAACTCAGGGGCGTTCTACCTCCGAGCTATACCCCCAAGCCCTATTTTTTATTCTTTTTATTTATTTATTTATTTATTTATTATTATTATTATTATTTTTTTTGCAGTACTGGGGATTGAACTCAGGGGCGTACTACCTCCAAGCTATACCCCCAGCCCTATTTTTTATTCTTTATTTTGAAACCGAGTTTCACTAAGTTGCGGAATGCCTCACTAGGTAGCTGAGGCTGGCCTCGAACCCGGATCCTTCGGTCTCAGCCTCCCGAATGCTGGGATTACAAGCGTGCGCCACCACGCCCGGCTTATTCTTTTTATTTTGAAACCGAGTCTCACTAAGTTGTGGAGTGCCTCACTAGGTAGCTGAGGCTGGCCGCGAACCCGGATCCTCCAGTCTCAGCCTCCCAAATGCTGGGATTACAAGCGTGCGCCATCACGCCCGGCTCCCTTTTTATGTTTAAACAGGGTCACGCTAAGTTGCAGAGGGCCTCACTAAGCAGCTGAGGCTGGCCGCGAACCCAGATCCTCCAGTCTCAGCCTCCCAAATGCTGGGATTACAAGCATGTGCCACCATGCCCAGCTTTTATTCTTTATTTTATTTTATTTTATTTTTTTTTTTTTGCGGTACTGGGGATTGAACTCAGGGGCATTCTACCTCCGAGCTATACCCCCAGCCCTATTTTTTATTCTTTATTTTGAAACAGGGTCTCACTAAGTTGTGGAGTGCCTCACTAGGTAGCTGAGGCTGGCCACGAACCTGTGATCTTTCTGTCTCAGCCTCCAAGTACTGAGATTACAGGTGTGCGCCATCATGTCCAGCTTACCCAGCCCTTTTTATCTGTTTTGAAAGTCTTCCTAAATTGCTGAGAGACTCACTTTGTCCTGAGGCTATACTTGACCCTCCCATCCTCCTGACTCAGCCTCCCAAGTACTGGGACTTACAGGCAGGCACCACCACACCTGGGTCCTTGTGCTTCTGGTCGGCTGGACATAGCTTCCCACAGCCACCTCCTCTGGTTTGATTATTTGCTAGAGAAACTCATGAGACTCAGGGAAACTCTTATATTCACTGGTTTATTATGAGGGATCCTGCAAAGGATACAAATGAAGAGAGGCACAGGGCCAGGTATGGGAGAAGGTGCTGAGCTTCCACGCCCTCTCCAGGTGCGCAGCCCGCCTGCCCCTTCCAACCGGGAACCTCCAGGTTCCCAGCTATGGAAGCTCTCTGAACTGTCCTTTTGGGCTTTCCTGGAGATTTCAGCATAGCCATGATTGATGCGTGGGCAGCTGGGTTAAAATGTGATTGGACAAAACAGGTTTAATCTAAAGCTAGCAGACTGGAAGAGACTCACTGGGCCTGTCTGCTTCAGCTGTGTGTGTGTTACTGGTGATCACACCCAGGGGTGCTCTACCACTGAGCTCTATCCCTAACCATCCTAATTTTTTGGTACTGGGGATTGAACACAGGGTGTTCTATCTCTGAGCTACACTCCTAGCCTGGCCCTATTTAGTTTACTATTATTACTTTTATTTGGTGGTACTGGGGATTGAACTCAGGGCCATTTTACCTCCAAACTATACCCTTTAGCCCTTTGTGTGTGTGTGTGGTTTTTTTTCCCCTTTGGTAGTAGAGATTAAACCCAGAGGCATTCTACCTCTGAGCCATACCCCTCAGTCTCCCAAGTACTAGGATTATAGGTGTGCACGACTACACTACTATTACTTTTGTGTGTGTGTGTAACTGGGGATTGAACCCACGGGCATTCTACCTCTGAGCTACATCCCCAGCCTAATTTGTGTGTGTGTGTGTGTCCGCGCATGTGCGCGCGTGTTACTGGGGATTGAACCTAGAGGCATTCTACCTTCAAGCTACACTCCTAGTCCGATTTTATTTCTTATTTGGAAACAGGGTCTCATTAGGTTGATGAGTGTCACTATTTGCTGAGGCTGTTCTTAAACCTGTGATCCTCCTGTCTCAGCCTCCCAAAGTATTAGGATTACAGGCATGTGCCACTATGCCCGGCCCCAGCCCTTATTTTATTCTTTATTTTGAAACAGGGTCTCAGCTAGGCATGGTGGCACATGCTTGTAATCCCAGCACTTGGGAGGCTGAGACTGGGGGATCCAAGTTCGTGGCCAGCTTCAGCTACTTAGTGAGGCCCTCCGCAATTTAGTGAGACCCTTTCAAAATAAAGAATAAAAAATAGGGTTGGAATGTAGCTCAGAGGTAGAGTGTCCCTGGGTTCAAATCTCAGCAGCAAAAAAAAAAAAAAAAAAAAAAAAAAAACCACACACACACAAAAAACAGGGTCTCACCTCACTAAGTTGCAGAGGGCCTCACTAAGTAGCTGAGGCTGGCTTCGAACCTGCAATCCTCTTGCCTCAGCCTCCCAAGTACTGGAATTACAAGTATGTGCGACCACACCCATCTTACTTACTAGTTTTAAACAGGGTCTCCCAAGTACTGGGTTTACAGGCATGAGCTACCACGCCTGGCCTCTCTTACCATTTTTTTTTTTTTTTTGCAGTACTGGGGATTGAACTCAGGGGCATTCTACCTCTGAGCTACACCCCCAGCCCCTATTTTCTATTCTTTTATTTTGAGACCAGGTCTCACTAAGTTGCGGAGTGCCTCACTAGGTAGCTGAGGCTGGCCTCGAACCCGGAACTCCAGTCTCAGCCTCCCAAATGCTGGGATTACAAGCATGCGCCACCACACCCAGCTCTCTCTTACCATTTTTGAAGAAGAGAAACCATTGAGGCAGTTAGAGATATGATAAAGCAGTATTTGGTATCTTAACATCCAGCTCTGAATTTATACCAGGATGAGTTGATTGTCTTTTCCCATTAGCAACTTTCTTCAGGATGGGGTGAGGAGAGGATGAATGGATGAGAGAAATGAAATGAAAACGATTTTGGAAAATATTTCATCTAAGAAATGTGGTATGATCTGAAATGACCTTTTGCCATTATTTCTAGGGTCTTGCGGCCTCCCGGCGGTGGGTCCAATTTTTCATTAGGCTTTGATGAACCAACAGAACAGCCTGTGCGGAAGAATAAAATGGCCTCTACCATCTTTGGAACACCTGAAGAAAATCCCCCTTCTTGGGCCAAGTCAGCAGGTACTGCTTTTATGTGTGGTCACTGTTAAAGGGCTGGACCCAGCAGACACCCCCACAGCTGGTTTTGTAGTAGCTTAATGTAATGAAATAAATAACGGAAGAAAGAAGCGGGAAGTAAGAATCTGCACGATGGCTCAGAGTAAGGACTAAAGTTAGACTGAGATCTTAAGGCCCTTTGTAGAATTTTTAAGGGAGTGTCTTGTTTTAGGTATTTCTGTGAAATTGCTCAAGAAAGTATCTTTTGGTTTCCAGGTGCCAAATCTAGTGGTGGCAGGGAAGATTCGGAGTCATCTGGACCACAGAGAAGGAACTCCTGCGAAGCAAGCGCTGGAGACTTCTTAGATCTGAAGGTCAGTGTGGCCCACGAGGAAAGACAGGCAGAGGGCTGTGTGGTCAGAGCTTAAACTTCTCCATGTGCACCAAGAGTTTCAGTTCAGCCACTGGAATTTTACATAGCCACAGTTAGGAAGGGATTGGAGCTGGGTGCGGGGGCGCACTCCTAATTCCAGTGCTTAGGCTGAGACAGGTGGATGACAGATTGGAAGCCAACCTCACCAATTTAGCAAAACTCTGTTTCAAAATCAGAAGCACTGGCTGGGCATGGTGGTGCATGCCTATAATCCCTGTATTTGGGAGGCTGAGACAGGATCACAGGTTCGAGAACAGCTTCAACAAGTAGTGAGACTTGCATTAACCTAGTGAGACCCTGTTTCCAAATAAGAATTAAAATTGATCTGAGGGAGCTGGGCATTGTGGTGCACGCTTGTAATCCCAGCATTTGGGAGGCTGAGACCGGAGGATCCAGGTTTGAGGCCAGCCTCAGCTACTTAGGGAGGCACTCCACAACTTAGTGAGACCCGGTTTCATAATAAAGAATTTTTTAAAATAGGGCTGGGGGTATAGCTCAAAGGTAGAATGCCCCTGAATTCAATCCCCAGTACTGCAAAAAAAAAAAAAAAAAAAAATTGATCTGAGGGTGTAGCTTGAGGGTAGAATGCCTCTGGGTTCAATCCCCAGTCCTACCACCCCCCCCCCCAAAAAAAAATCAAAAGGGCTGTGAGTGTAGCTTGGAGGTAGAATGCTCCTGGGTTCAATCCTTAGTTCCTAAAAAAAAACAAAAAAGCTTGATTAGGAGAAGAGATGAATGGAAGAATACAGTGGCCCCATTTCCATTCTGAAATTGGTGTTTGGTCACCAGTGCATTTTTGGTGTGTTACTGGCACTGGGGTAATATATTGTGTAGAATTGCTGTATAGCATTATCCCAAGTTGAATGGTGGGTCCTGCCTGCTCCTCTGTGCCTGATTGCATCAAACTGGAATTTTACATTTGATTTAAATAGATGTTTGCCAATCTGCACTGTGACTGTTTTTGTGTGTTGCCAAATTAAAACAGGAAGTAAGTAAATTTATAAATTTTTTTCTTTTTCAGGGCGAAGGCGACATTCATGGTGAGTACGTCTGAAGACAGAATTGCTGGTTCTGTAAATGCTTTCAGAACAGAGTCTGAATTTTGATTCAAATCATGCCTTGGTGAAAGAGTCCTGGCTGTGCCCCAAGCACCAACATTCTCTGGGTGGAAAGAGAAGAAAAATGAAACCAGAAAGTTAGTAAATGTGGCCATGGTTTAAATCTGCCAGCACCAAGTGAATGCTAGAAATGTACTAGGAAGAAAACTGGAGAATCTTTTAAAAATATACATGATCAAGTCGGTATTTATTATGCTTACTGAATTTTGGTTTGTTTGTTTTGTGGTACTGGGGATTGAACCCAGAGGCATTCTACCTCAGAGCTGCACCTCCAGCCCTATTTTATTTATTTATTTATTTTGAAAACAGAGTCTCACTAAGTTGCAGAGAGCCTCACTAAGTAGCTGGGGTTGACCATGAACCCGGATCCTCCTGTCTCAGCCTCCTAAGTACTGGGATTACAAGCATATGCCACCCCACCCAGCTATTTATTTATTTATTTATTTATTTATTTATTTATTTATTTATTTATTTTTTTGCGGTACTAGGGATTGAACTCAGGGGCATTCTACCTCCGAGCTACACCCCCAGCCCTATTTTTTATTCTTTATTTTGAGACCGAGTCTCACTAAATTGCGGAGTGCCTCACTAGGTAGCTGAGGCTGGCCACGAACCCGGATCCTCCGGTCTCAGCCTCCCGAATGCTGGGATTACAAGCGTGCGCCACCACGCCCGGCTTATTTATTTATTTTTTTGCGGTACTGAAGATTGAACCCAGAGGCATTCTACCTCCAAGCTATCCCCCCAGTCCTATTTTTTATTCTTTATTTTGAAATAGGGTCTCACTAAGTTGCGGAGGGCCTCACTAAATAGCTGAGGCTGGCCACGAACCCAGATCCTCCTGTCTCAGTCTCCCAAATACTGGGATTACAAGCATATGCCACCACGCCCGGCTTATTTTTTATTTTGAAACAGGGTCTCACTATCTTGCAGAGGGCCTCACTAATTTGCTAAAGCTGGCCATGAACCTGGGATCCTCCTGTCTCAGCCTCCCAACTACTAGGATTTACAGGTGTGTGCCACTGCACCCAGCTTAATTTATTTACTTATTATTGGTATTTGAGATTAAACCCAGGGACATTCTACATCTGAGTTAGACTCTAGCCCTATTTTTTTTTTTTTTTTTTTAATTTTGAACTAGGGTCTTGTTACATTGCTGAGGATCTCACTTAGTTACTTAGACTATCCTCAAACCTGCCGTCATCCTGTATCAGCCTCCCAAGTACTGGGATTATAGGGATGTGCCACCATGCCCGCCCGGCCCTTTTTTATTTTAATTTTCTTGATACTGGGGATTGAACTCAGAGGCATTTTACCTCTGAGCTACAGCCCAGCTCTTTTTTTTTTTGAAACAGGGTCTCGCTAAATTGTGAAACTGGCTTCAAACCTGTGATCCTCCTATCTCAGCCTCTCAAGTGCTGGAATTACAGGTGTGCGCCACTGCACCTGGCTATTGAGAGGTTTTAATAACAGGCTCTGGCATTTCATGCTCAGCGCACAGCATTCAACTTACGAAGTACATTTGATTTTATACTAGGATACTTACGAGGCTCTGGCTTCCCTCCGGGTGATTTCGTAAATGATTTCCAGGAGAGATGTAAATTTTCAGTTAGCCATCCACATTCCCAATTAGAGGTGGAAATGAGCCGTAATCATTTACTTGATTACTTTAAATCATTGAAGTATTTATTGGCACTTCTTTTAACAAGTGCCAGAGAATCGCTGACGAATGTAACCCATGCCTTACGCGTATCAGGCCGTAGCCATCCGTCAGGTGCCTGGTGGAAGGCTGCAGTCAGTGTCTCCCGAGCCTGCAAGGAAGAAGCTGCAGGATCCTCATAGCCTTTTGGTTTGGTACCAGGACTGAACCCAGGGCCTATTTTTTATTCTTTATTTTGAAAAAGGGTCTCACTAAGTTGCGGAGTGCCTCACTAGGTAGCTGAGGCTGGCTGCGAACCTGGATCCTCCAGTCTCAGCCTCCCAAATGCTGGGATTGCAAGCATGTGTCACCATGCCCAGCTTCTAATTTTATTTTATTTTATTTATTTATTTTTATTTATTTATTTATTTATTTTTTGCGGTACTGGGGATTGAATTCAGGGGCATTCTACCTCCGAGCTACACCCCCACCCCCTTTTTATTCTTTATTTTGAAACAGAGTCTCACTGAGTTGCGGAGTGCCTCACTAGGTAGCTGAGGCTGGCCGCGAACCGGTCTCAGCCTCCCGAATGCTGGGATTACAAGCGTGCGCCACCACGCCCGGCTCTAATTTTATTTTTGAAACAGGGTCTCACTAAGTAGCTGAGGCTGGCCGCAAACCCAGATCCTCTGGTCTCAGCCTCCCAAGTACTGGGATTACAAGCCTGCAGCACCACGCCTGGCTTATTTTTTATTTTGAAACAGGGTCTAAGTTGCAGAGGGCCTTGCTAAATTGCTGAGACTGGCCACAAAACTGCAATCCTCGTGTCTCAACCTCCCAAGGACTGGGATTACAAGTGTGCACTACCATGCCTGACTACTTTCACCTTTTGGTTAGTTAAACATAGGAATAGCTCTAGGAAGGACTTGTTAATTGCCATCGTAAGAAATCTTTAAGAAAAAAAGACAAAGCCTAGGAGGCTTAGGAGAAGTCTGTCCTTGCTGTTGCTGTCAAGCAAATTAGAAGGTGGTGTGTTGCATTTGTTACAAGTTTGATTCTTTGATCCTTACAATGAATCAGTTTTTCTCTTCAGACATAGGTGTCTTTGTTTCAGTTATCTTGTTTTATTTTGGAGTACTCAGGATTGAGCCCAGAACCTTGTGCACGCTGACAAGTACCCTCTGAGCTATATCCCTGGCCCTTATTTTATTATTTTGATACAGGATCTTGCTAAGTTGACCAGGCTGGCCTCAAACTTGAAATTCTCCTGCCTCTGCCTCCAAAGAAGCTAGGATTACAGATGTATGCCACCATACCTGGCACAGTTACCATACTGATGTGCCAAAAAAGAAAGAGAAATCAGGGCTGGGCGTGGTGGCGCACGCTTGTAATC
>PVLC010012594.1:28870-44188 GCA_004027655.1 Graphiurus murinus
GGTCTCAGCCTCCCGAATGCTGGGATTACAAGCGTGCGCCACCACGCCCGGCTCCTATTTTTATTATTTATTTTGAAACCGGGTCTCACTAAGTTGCGGAGTGCCTCACTAGGTAGCTGAGGCTGGCCGCGAACCCGGATCCTCCGGTTTCAGCCTCCCGAATGCTGGGATTACAAGCATGCGCCACCACGCCCGGCTTATAATCTGTTCTTGATGAAGACAACACTAGACAGATGTTGCCTGATGCCTGGATAATGCTGAATGTGACACATTAAGGTAGTTCTTTTCTTGAACTGTCAGGTCAACTATAAAGCCATGTAATCCATAGTACAATAGGATATCTGCTAAGGTAAAGTTGTATCCTGTAAGGACTTTATCTTCCAGATATGAATTAAGATCCTTCAAACGAGTGTGGATATCTTCTTTTTTTATTTTTATTTTTATTTTTTTTTTTGCGGTACTGGGGATCGAACTCGGGCATTCTACCTCCGAGCTATACCCCCAAGCCCTATTTTTTTTTTCTTTATTTTGAAGCCAAGTCTCACTAAGTTGCGGGGTGCCTCACTAGGTAACTGAGGCTGGCCGCGAACCCGAATCCTCCGGTCTCAGCCTCCCAAATGCTGGGATTACAAGCGTGCGCCACCACACCCGGCTTATTCTTTATTTTGAAACAGGGTCTCACTAAATTGCGGAGTGCCTCATTAGGTAGCTGAGGCTGGCTGTGAACCTGAATCCTCTGGTCTCAGCCTCCCAAGACTGGGATTACAAGCATGTGCCACCATGCCTGGCTTGTATTCTTTATTTTGAAACAGGGTCTCACTAAGTTGTGGAGTGCCTCACTAGGTAGCTGAGGCTGGCCTCGAACCTGGATCCTCTGGTCTCCAGCCTCCCAAGTGGGGGGGATTACAAATGTGCGCCACCACGCCCGGCTCAGCCTTGGCAATTTAGACCCTGTTTCAAAATTAAAATAAGCCGGGTGGGCATAGTGGTGGTGTTTGTAATCCCAGTACTTGGGAGGCTGAGAAAGGAGGATTGCAGGTTCGAGGACAGACTCAGCAAATAGTGAGACTCTCATTAACCTAGTGATATTCTGTTTCAAAATAAAAAAAATCGGGCTGGGGGTGTAGCTCAGAGGTAGAATTTCCCCTGGGTTCAATCCCCAGAAACACACACACACACACACACAGAAAAAGAAAAAAGAAAAGCCAGGCGTGGTGGTACACACCTCTAGTCCATAATCTCATTACTTGGGAGGCTAAAACAAGAGGACCACAGGTTGGTCCTTAGCAACTTAGTGAAGCCCTCAACAATTTAGTTAAACTCTTGTTTCAAAATAAACAGGACGTGGTGACACATGCCTATATTCCCAGTACTTGGGAAGCTGGGACAGGAGGATCGCAGGTTCCAATCCAGCCTCAACAATTTAGTGAGGCTCTCAACAACCTAGGAAAACCCTGCTTCCAAGTAAGAAATAAAACCTGTCTGGGAGCCGGGTGTGGGGGTGCACACTTGTAATTCCACCAGTTTGGGAGGCTGAGACAGGAGGATTGCAGGTTTGAGAACAGCCTTAGTAAATAGTGAGACTCCTAGCAACCTAGTGAGACCCTGTTTCAAAACAAAAAATAAAGGGCTGGGGGTGTAGCTTGGAAGTAGAATCCCTCTGGGTTCAATCCCCAGTACCACACACACAAAGGGCTGAGGGTATAATTCAGAGTTAAGAATGTTCCTGGGCTCAGTCTCCAGTACCACCCTCCCCCCGCCACACACACACATACACTGTTGAAACAGCTGTGCTGAGCCAGGCGGGGTGGCGCACGCTTGTAATCCCAGCATTTGGGAGGCTGAGACTGGAGGATCCGGGTTCGTGGCCAGCCTCAGCTACCTAGTGAGGCACTCTGCAACTTAGTGAGACCCGGTTTCAAAATAAAGAATAAAAAATAGGGCTGGGGGTTTAGCTCAGAGGTAGAACGCCCCTGAGTTCAACCCCCAGTACTGAAAAAAAAATAGGGCTGGGGGTGTAGCTCGGAGGTAGAATGCCCCTGAGTTCAATCCCCAGTACCGCAAAAAAAAAAAAAAAAAAAAAAAGAAACAGCTGTGCTGTTGGATCCTCCCAATGTTACTGAAACAGATTGGCCCTATAAATAGCAACACAAGTTTTACTGGCCAGAATTATGGTTTCTACCAGGCATGTTGAAGGGAGGGGACTTGTACCTTCAGCCTGTTAGGAAGGGTGGGGCTCTAGGAGAAAGAAAGTCCGTGGTTTGTGTCACTACTTGATAGTTGGCTTTAATATTCTTAGGAAGATAAGGGCCTAATTGAAATTAAAGCTGTTGACATTTTTTTTTGCGGTACTAGGGGTGGAACCCAGGGGCATTCTACCTCCAAGCTATACCCCCAGCCTTATTTTTTATTCTTTATTTTTGAAACTGGGTCTCACTAAGTTGCAGAGTGCCTCACTAGGTAGCTGAGGCTGGCCGAGAACCCGGATCCTCCAGTCTCAGCCTCCCAAATGCTGGGATTACAAGCGTGCGCCACCACGCCCGGCAGCTGTTGACATTTTGGTACTGTTGAAGAAGCAAAGTTTAGGAAATTCTGTGCAACATATGCAGAGGGGTATTCAAGTACTGGGGTTAGAAAACTTGGGGTCTTGCTGGGCGTGGTGGCACATGCCTATAATCCCTGTACTTGGGAGGCTGAGACAGGAGGATTGAAGGTTCACGGCCAGCCTCAGCAGGTAGTGAGACTCCCATCAACCTAGAGAAACCCTGTTCCTAAATAAGAAACAAAATGGAGCTCAGGTGTAGCTTGGAGGTAGAATGCCTCTGGATTCAATCTCCATTACCACAAGAAGAAAAAAAAAATCATAAAAATCATTTAGCACCTACCTGCTTCTTGCTTCTTGTACTTTTTGTTTTTTTGTTTTTGTTTTTTTTTGGTGGTTGTGCTGGAGATTGAATCCAGGGGCATTCACATCCAGCCCTAATTTTTATATTTTATTTGAAAACAGAGTCTTGCTAAGTTGCTGAGAACCCGGCTAAATTGCTGAGGCTGGCCTCAAACCTATGATCCTCCTGTCTCAGCCTGCCAAGTACAGGAATACAGGTGTGTGCCATCATGCCTCCCGGCCTTTGGGTAGTGTGTGTGTGTGTGTGTGTGTGTGTGTGTGTGTGTGTGTGTGTGTTTTACTGGAGATTGAATCCAGGGGCATTCTGCATTGGAGCTACAACTCCAGCCCTCTTTTATTTTTATTTTTTTGTGGTACTGCAGATGGAACCTGGGGGCATTCTACCTCCAAGCTACAGCCCCAGCCCTATTTTTTATTCTTTATTTTGGAACAGGGTCTCACTAAGTTGCGGAGTGCCTCACTAGGTAGCTGAGGCTGGCTGTGAACCCGGATCCTCCAATCTCAGCCTCCTAAATGCTGGGATTACAAGTGTGTGCCACCATGCCCGGCTTGGCTGGGTAATTTTTAATAGTCATTATCTTCACCACCATTTTAAGATCATGCAACTTCACTTTCAGATCCCAAGTTTTCTAACTCTAGCAACTAAATAATATTTTTCACAGAATTTCCTAAAATTTGCTTCACTAGTACCAAAATGGCTACCATGCCTGGCCTGCCTCTTGCACATTTTGAAACTGGCTCACCTCACAATGAAACGTCAGGCTCCCTCTGTGATCCCTCTGCCACATTATTGTGGTCCTCAAATGGGGAATAACAAACAGTAAGATGGCTTTAAATCTGCCTTTATGGGTTGTAGGTAAATAGATTTGGGTGTAGTAAGGAATTTTTTTTGTTTTTTGTGGTACTGGAGATTGAACCCAGGGGCATTCTACCGCCAACCTACACCCCCAACCCTGTTATTGTTGTTATTTTATTATTATTATTATTATTATTATTATTATTATTATTATTATTAATGCTACTGGAGATTAAACCTAGGGGCATTCTACCTTGGAGCTACACTCCCAGTCCTATTTTTTATTCTTATTTTGAAACAGGAGCCAGGAGTGGTGGCTCATGCTTGTAATCCCAGTACTTGGGAAGTTGAAACTGGAGGATCCAGGTTCGAGGCCAGCCTCAGCTACTTACTGAGGCCCTCCGCAACTTAGTGAGACCCTGTTTCAAATAAAGAATAAAAAAATAGGACTGGAGGCCTAGCCTGGAGGTAGAATGTCCCTGGGTTCAGTCCCCAGTACTGCAAACAAACAAACAAACAAACAAACAGGGTCTCACTAAGTTGCAGAGGGCCTCACTAAGTAGCTGAGGCTGGTGGTGAACCTTCGATCTTCCTGTCTCAGCCTCCCAAGTACTGGGATTACAAGCATGCACCACCACACCCAGCCTTATTATTATTCTTTTTTTAAATTTTTATATTTATTTTTGTGGTACTGGGGATTGAACCTAGGGGCATTCTACTTCTGAGCTACAGCCCTAGTCCTATTTTTTAATTCTTTATTTGGAAACAGGGTCTCACTAAGTTGTGGAGGGCCTCACTAAGTAGTGAGGCTGGCTACAAACCTGTGATCTTCCTGTCTCAGCCTCCCAAGCACTGGGATTACAAGGGAGTGTCACAACGCCTGGATGAGCACTTTTGAAATCTACAAAAAGGAGAGTCAATGAAAGTTATTAATGTTCAACACTGGGGGTAGAAGCTCTTTATTCTAGGTAAGAGATTTCAGTTCCAGAGAAAGGACAATTCTTTTTTTTTTTTTTTTTTGCAGTACTGGGGATGGAACCTGGGGGCATTCTACCCCCAAGCTACAGCCCCAGCCCTATTTTTTTTTTATTCTTTGCTTTGAAACAGGGTTTCACTAAGTTGCAGAGGGCCTCACTAAGCAGCTGAGGCTGGCCACAAACTCAGATCCTCCAGTCTCAGCCTCCTAGATGCTAGGATTACAAGTGTGCGCCATCACACCCCGCTGAGAAAGGACAATTCTGAATACCAGAGCTTGATGGAAATCACCTTTCCCTTTCCGAGTGTAATGGGAGTCTCTCTTCTTTTTCTTTCTTTTTTGTGGTACTGGGGATTGAACTCAGGGGCATTCTACCTCTGAGTTACACCTCCAGCCCTGTTTTATTTTTACTTTGAAACAAGGTCTTGCTAGGTTGATGAGAGTGTCACTACTTGCTAATACTGTCCTCAAACCTGTGATCCTCCTGTCTCAACCTCCCAAGGACTTGGATTACAAGTGTGCACCACCATGCAGGGTTCAACACTGGTTTATTTATTTATTTTTTGCAGTATTGGGAATTGAATCCAGGGGCATTCTACCTCCAAGCTATACCCCCAGCCCTATTTTTTATTCTTTATTTTGAAACCAGGTCTCACTAAGTTGCGGAGGGCCTCACTAGGTAGCTGAGGCTGGCTGCGAACCTGGATCCTCTGGTCTCAGCCTCCCAAATGCTGGGATTACAAGCGTGTCCCACCACGCCCGGCTTCAACACTGGTTTATAAATCGGTGTCTCAGGAGCTTGGATCACAGGAGCCTGTTGTCCTTAACAGATTCCCTTCACAACATTCACTGGGAGCCCTATCATTTGGTCCTTGTACTTCCAGCGGAAGAAGCGCTCTGGCCCAGGGTCTCTTAGTGTTCTGTCCTCTTCTAGACTGGACAAGTAGGGTGGATGGAGCTGCAGTGGCCTCAAGACCTAAGAGTAGGGATTTTAAGGTGTGGAGCCAGCCCCGTAGGTTTAAGGAGCCTTGCTCTGTTAAGGATGCTCCCAGTATTTTAGATCGTCCCTTTGTAGGGCCCCTAGAAGGGCTGCCTCCTAGTAGAAACATTTGGTACATCTGAGCTACAGTGGCCGGCAGCTGGTGTGGTGAAGCATGCTTGTAATCCCAGTACTTGGGAGGCTGAGACCAGAGGATCACAGGTTAGCGGCCAGCCTCAGCTACTTAGTGAGGTCCTCTGCAATTTAGTACGACCTTGTTTCAAAATAAAGAATTAAAAATAGGGCTGGGGATGTACCTTAGAGGTAGAATGCCCCTGGGATCAATCCCAGTACCGAAAAAGAAAGAAAGAAAAAGAAAGGCAAGAAGAAAGGAGAGAGAGAAAAGAAAGAAGGGAAGGAAGGAATGAAGGAAGAGAGAAGGAAAGAAGGAAGGAAGGAAGGAAGGAAGGAAGGAAGGAAGGAAGAAAGAAAGAAAGAAAGAAAGAAAGAAAGAAAGAAAGAAAGAAAGAAAAAGGGGCCAACAGCCGGTGGGAATGCAGTGTGGGTCCCGAGAAAGCTGAGAATCATAAACCTGTCACCTCCAACCATCCCTCCCAGATGATCTAGGGAGGTTTCCCGCCTCCCCGCCCCCTATGCAAATGAGCACCGGCCAGGCCCCGCCCACCGCCTCATCCCGGAAGCGCCGGTCCCGGGTCTGCGCCGCGGCCCCCGCTTCGCTCGCCTCCGCGTCGGCGAGTCCCGAGACCCCGGCTGGCGGGCAGCGATGTCCGCGCGGCCCGTGCGCGTGCTGGTGGACATGGACGGCGTGCTGGCCGACTTCGAGGCCGGCCTCCTGCGGGGCTTCCGCCGCCGCTTCCCGGGCGAGCCGCACGTGCCGCTGGAGCAGCGCCGCGGCTTCCTGGCTCGGGAGCAGTACCGAGCCCTGCGGCCCGACCTGGCGGTAGGCGACCGGCGGCCCCCCGCAGCTCGCCCCGGAGCCGGGGGACGCCCTCCTGTCTCAAATCAACAGAACCCCACTTCTGAATCCACCGTTCACCCCGGGAAAGAGTTTGGGCGAGTGCCCCTCGCCCCCGAAGCTGCGACCCGGGGCGCTCGTCCGGAGTCTCCCCCGGGGCTCCGTCCGCTGGAGGCGCAAGCCAGGACCCAGAACTCTGTATCTTGCAGGATAAAGTGGCCAGTGTGTACGAAGCCCCGGGCTTTTTCCTAGACTTGGAGCCCATCCCGGGAGCCCTGGAAGCCATGCGGGAGATGAACGACGCGCCAGAGTAAGGAGGGCGGGGGGCGACCGGGCGGGGGAGGGGGCGGCGGCGGTGTAGGCTCCTCTAACTGCCCCCTGTCTCTGCAGCATCGAGGTCTTCATCTGCTCCAGCCCTCTGCTCAAGTACGACCACTGTGTGAGCGAGAAGGTGTGGCCACCGGAACCAATGTAGCTTTCCAATCATGATTTAAAAATAAGTCACAAAGAAACACGGAAAGTGGGGGGCGGGGGAGGGAGACAGTGGCGCCCAGGGACTCGCACCGCTCCTCATGGCCCCTGGACTCAAGGTCCCTCCGGCCCCACTGACAGACCCCTGTCTCCTACGCAGTACCGCTGGGTGGAGCGCCATCTGGGGCCCCAGTTTGTGGAGCGCGTTATCCTGACCAGGGACAAGACGGTGGTCTTGGGGGACCTGCTCATCGATGACAAGGACACCATTCAAGGTTGGACCCGTGATCCTTGGCAACCTCCAGGCATCTGGCCTCCCCGGATTAGGCAGAGAGTAAAAATAACCAGATTACAGATGACATGCGCCACGCCTTTCCTGTCCTAGGCCTAGAGGAGACCCCAAGCTGGGAACACATCTTGTTCACCTGCTGCCACAACAGGCACCTGGCCCTGCCCCCGACTCGCAGGCGGCTGCTGTCCTGGAGTGACAACTGGAGGGCCATCGTAGAGAGCAAGCGGGGCGCTGTGCAGCGACAATGACAGGGAATCCCGGAAGAGCCACCGACCCCGGCCTGGAGACGGGCGCCTCTGCTTGTACAGCCCCGCCACTGGGCACCGCCAGAGATGGCTGCACCGGTAGCACCGCATGGAGTCCAGTGGGAATCTCATTAGGACCTTTGAATAAAAGAACTGCTGTGGCTCTCTGATCTTGAACACCTTTTATTTGGGAAAGGAAAGGGACAGGAGCCCTGGATCCCTGGGTGGGGCCAGCTGGAGCCTTCCCTCCCTCAGTCCAGTGGCCCCAGAAGCTGCCCCATTCTGGGCGCACTTGGAAAGCAGTCCTCTAGCGCAGCCTTTGGCCATTTAAGGGGTCAACTTTAAGGTAGGCCATGAACCCTCCATCTTTCCCGAACCTCATCTTTTCATCGGTTTCCACTTTTGTGTGTGGTACTGGGGATTGAAACCAGGGGTCTTCTACTGCCAAGCTACACCCCCAGCCCTGTTTTTTAGTTTTACTTTGAAACAGGGTCTTGCCAGGTTGTGCTCCTCATTTCCTGAGCGCAGGCACCTCTCCTGAGCCTGCTCACGAGCACACCCTTGTGCAGTCTCTAGGACCAGAGCCGGTACCTCTGAGAGGAGGGGTGAGGCCGGCAGTGGGTGGCTCCAGGGCGAGGCCCCCACAGCGTGGCACCAGCTTGGACTTGACCTGCTCTGCGGGTGCCCTGGTGTCTTTCTGTCCGGCCTCTCACTCCTCATGCCTGTGCGTCATATGGTAAACACCTGTGGTGCTAAGAAAGCTCACCTTTAAGCCGGTCGAAGGGGCCACCTTGGCAGAACGCGCCCCCCTGCTTCCCACCCGGACTGTGGTCTCTGGTAGTAACGGGGCTCCGGCTTCGGGGGTCTCCCGGGCTCAGGGCTGCTGCGGGGCCTCGGCCCTTGGCAGTGGGATACCCAGGGCAGAGTGGGCCTGCCAGCTGCGGGCCTCGGCCACCTGCTCGGGGGAGCAGAAGTCCTCCAGGAAGATCTGGGCCAGGTTCCGGAGCCTGGTGTTGGCCGAGAGAGAGAAGCGCAGCATGCACTGGACCACGGGCATGTCGGGCAGGTCTGTGGGGCGGCGGGTGCCCGAGCTCAGGTACATGAGCGTGGTGACCGCAGACAGGACCGTCTCCTCGTTGGGGCTGGACAGGCAGTTGGTGATGAGTGGGAGGCCGCCGGCCTGCAGGATGTGCTCCTTGTTGGTCCTGTCCGAGCACAGGTTGCAGAGGCCCCCTGGGGAGAAGCAAGGGTGAGTCTATGGGCTCCCACCCTGGCTTCCTCCCAGCCCAGCTAGCTCCTCTGACCTGGCCAAGGGGCGCAAAGTCCATCCTGGCCTCCAGCCCCCTCTCAAGGTTCCAGAAAGGCCGACCTGCCTGCTATTGCCTGGGCTTTCAGAAGTGGGAGAAAGCCGGGCGTGGTGGCGCACACTTGTAATCCCAGCATTTGGGAGGCTGAGACCGGAGGATCCGGGTTCGCGGCCAGCCTCAGCTACCTAGTGAGGCACTCCGCAACTTAATGAGACTCGGTTTCAAAAATAAAGAATAAAAAATAGGGCTGGGGGAGTAGCTCGGAGGTAGAATGCCCCTGAGTTCAATCCCCAGTACCGCAAAAAAAAAAAAAAAAAAAAAAAAAAGAAGTGGGAGAAGCCAGACGTGGTAGCACACCCTTGTAATCCCAGTACTTGGGAGGCTGAGACGGGAGGATCCGGGTTCGCGGCCAGCCTCAGCTACTTAGTGAGGCCCTGTTTCAAACTAAAGAATAAAAAATAGGACTGGGGGCATAGCTCGGAGGTAGAATGCCCCTGGGTTCAATTCCCAATACCGCAAAAAACAAAAAAACCAAAACAAGAGTTTAAGGGCTGATATTCATTCTTTCTTTTTCTTTTTTGTGGTACTAGGGATTGAACCCTGGGATATTCTACCCCCAGCTCTATTTAATTTTTAATTTTTGTATCAGGGATTAAGCCCAGGGTGCTCTACCTCTGAGCTATGCTTTCAATCCCCTCCCCCCTTTTTTGTGGTACTGGGGTTAGGGTTGGAGATTGAACCCAGGGGCATTCTACCTCGGAGCTACATCCCCAGACCTATTTTATTTTTATTTATTTATTTATTTTTGCGGTACTGGGAATTGAACCCAGGGCATTCTACGTCTGAGCTACACCCCAGTCCTACTTTTTATTCTTTATTTTGAAACAGGGTCTCACTAAGTTACGGAAGGCCTCACTAAGTAGTTTAGGCTGGCCTCAAACCTGGATCCTCCTGTCTCAGCCTCCCAAGTACTTGGATTATTTTTATTTTGAAACAGGGTCTTGCTAGGTTGATGAGTCTCACTACTTGCTGAGGCTATCCTCGAACCTGTGATCCTCCTGTCTCAGCCTCTCAAGTACTAGGATTACAGGTATGTGCCACTATGTCTAGCTCTTTTAAAAAAATTTTTTTTTTGTGTGTGTGTGTGTGGTACTGGGGATGGAACCCACAGGCATTCTCTCTCTGGGCCATACCCCTAAACTTATTTTTTATATTTTATTTGGAAACAGGGTCTACGTTGCGGAGGGCCTTACTAAATTGCTGAGACTGACTTTGAACCTGTGATCCTCCCATCTCAGCCTCTAAGTACTGGGATTATAGGTGTGCACCACCAGGTCCAGCTTCTCTCTTTTTTTTAACTTTTTTTTGCGGTACTGGGGATTGAACTCAGGGGCATTCTACCTCCGAGCTACACCCCCAGCCCTATTTTTTATTCTTTATTTTGAAACTGAGTCTCACTAAGTTGCGGAGTGCCTCACTAGGTAGCTGAGGCTGGCCGCGAACCCGGATCCTCCGGTCTCAGCCTCCCAAATGCTGGGATTACAAGTGTGCGCCACCACACTTGGCTTAACTTTTTAATTAATTAATTTATTTTTATTTTGGAACCAGATCTTGCTACATTGCTGAGGTTAGCCTCAAATCTGCAACCCTCCTGTCTCAGTCTCCCAAGTACTGGGTTACAGGCATGGGCCACCATGCCCTGCTTGCTTTCCCTTTTTGTGGTGCTGGGGATTGACAGGGGCATTCTATCTCTGAGCTAACTCCTACCCCTTATTATTATTATTATTATTTTTTTTTTTTTTTTTTTTTTTTGCGGTACTGGGGGTTGAACTCAGGGGCATTTTACTTCCGACCTATACCCCCAGCCCTGTTTTTTTGTGTGTGTGTGGCACTAGGGATTGAACTCAGGGGCATTCTACCTCCGAGCTACACCCCCAGCCCTATTTTTTATTCTTTATTTTGAAACCGGGTCTCACTAAGTTGCGGAGTGCCTCACTAGGTAGCTGAGGCTGGCTGCGAACCCGGATCCTCTGGTCTCAGCCTCCCAAATGCTGGGATTACAAGCGTGCACCACCACGCCCGGCTGCTTTTTTAGTATTTTGAAATAGGGTATCCCTACGTTGCTGAGAGTCTGCGTATTGCAGAGGCTGGTCCCAAACCTGAGATCCCCCTGTCTCAGCCTCCCAAGTACTGGGACTAGGGGCTTACACCACTACGCCCTGCCTTGGGCAGTTGCGGGCTCAGCCTGCAGCAGGGACAGGTGGAAGTCTCGGCAGGCCTCTGGTTCTCAGGCACCTCCTACTGCACTGTGGACCGGGGTGGGCAGGGCCGGGGCTTATCTCTGGGAAGAGTGATAAGACCAAGCCTGAGTCCTGCCAGGCTCTGAGTCATCCTCAAACCCCAGGTGTGTCTGGGCAGGGCACAGCCACCCAGCCAGGGGAAAATCAGGCATCTCTGCTGGAGGGTGGGGGCAGGGGCTCCACTGCCCCCCATCCAGAGGTCGGGGGAGCCTCCAAGGACGGGCCAGGTGCCCGCCAGAGCTCACCAGCCGCTTGCACCCGATGTGGTGAGCTCTTCGGGCCCGTCTGCCTGGCGAGATGGAAAGGGGAGCGAAGACCCCGGAGGAGAAGGCAGAGAGCTGCAGCGGCCAGAGGGCTGGGCTAGAGCCAGGCGGGCGTCAGAGGACCCAGATGGGACCGCCCCTCAGTCTACTGAACCTGAAGACCTGAGAAGGCCTGGCGGAGCTCAGTGGCAGAGAGAGCACTGGCCTTAGCACAGCACTCGTGGGGCCCTGGGTTCGAGCCCCAGCACAAGAAGGGAAGGGAAGTGGGTGCAGTGGTGCAGGCCTAGAATCCCAGTTACTTAGGAGGCCAAGGCAGGATGATCGCAGGGGCAAGGCCCGCCTTGGCAACTTACCAAAACCCTGTCTCAAAATAAAAAATAAAAAAGGCTAAGGATGTAGTTTAGTGGGAGAGCACCCCAGTACTCCCTACCAATGCATATGGAAATGTGCTCATTACTTATCAGAGAAATGAAAATTAAAATTACAGTAAGATGCTATTATACACTCAACATAATAGCTAAAATTAACAAGACTGCCAATATTAGGTGTTCCACAGGAGGTGGAACATAGAGTGTAGCACAGAATAACTACATTGGAAAGCTATTTGGTAGCTTCGGTTTTTTGTTTTGTTTTGGTACTGGGGATTGAACTCAGGGACATTCTACCTCCAAGCTACAACCCCTATTTTATTATACACATATTATTATAAATATATATAATGATTATAATCCCAGTACCTGGGAGGCTAAGACAGGAAGATTGCAGGTTTGAGGTCAGCTTCAACAACCTAGAAAGACCCTCATCAACTTAGTGAGACTGTATCAAAATTAAAAAAAAAAAAGAAACTTGGGCGGGTGTGGTGGCGCATGCTTGTAATCTCAGTACGTGGGAGGCTGAGACAGGAGGATCCGGGTTCAAGGCCAGCCTCAGCTACTTAGTGAGGCACTCCGCAACTTTGTGAGACCCTGTTTTGAAATAAAGAATAAATATAGGGCTAGGGGTATAGCTCGGAGGTAGAATGCCCCTAAATTCAATCCCCAGTACCACACACACAAAAAAAGTTGCTGAAACTAGCCTTGAACCTGTGATCTTGTCTAAGCCTCCCAAATACTGGAATTACAGGTGTGCGCCACCTCACCCAGCTGAAACATTCTACATTCTGATTTAGGAGCTGCTACTCAGAAGTGCACATACCTTAATTTAAAAACCAACTGAAGCCGGGCGTGGTGGCGTACGCTTGTAATCCTAGCATTTGGGAGGCTGAGACCGGAGGATCCGGGTTCCCAGCCAGCCTCAGCTACCTAGTGAGGCACTCCGCAACTTAGTGAGACTCAGTTTCAAAATAAAGAATAAAAAATAGGGCTGAGGGTATAGCTCAGAGGTAGAATGCCCCTGAGTTCAATCCCCAGTACCGCAAAAATAAATAAATAAATAAATAAAAACCAACTGAACTGGCACTCGTGTACATTTTGTGTGTGTGTATGTACGTGTGTGTGTGTGTGTGTGTGTGTGTGTGTGTGTGTGTGCTTGCATGGTTCTAGGAATTGAACCCAGGGGCATTCTACCTCCGAGGTACATCCCCAGCCCTATTTTATTTATTTTGCGGTACTGGAGATTGAGCTCAGAGGCATTCTACCTCCAAGCTACACCCTTAGCCCTATTTTTTATTCTTTATTTTTGAAACAGGGTCTCACTAAGTTGCATGGGGCCTCACTAAGTAGCTGAAGCTGGCCATGAACCTGTGATCCTCCTGTCTCAGCCTCCCAAGTACTGGGATTACAAGTGTGCACCACCACGCCCGGCCCTATTTTATTTTTATTTTGAATCAGGGTCTCACTAGTTTGATGAGAGTCTCCCTACTTGTTGAGGCTGTCCTCGAACCTGTGATCCTCTTGTCTCAGCCTCCCAAGTACTGGGATTATAAGCACGCGCCACCACACCTGGCTTGATACGTGGACATTTTACAACAGGCTGATCATACTGCAATTTTAGAAAATGGCTACAAAGCAATAAGGAGAACAAGTTCTGACTGGCTAATGAACTTGCTTTGGACAAACAGAAAGACAGAGAGAAACAGAACAAGAGGCAAAGGCAGGGCGCTTCTAGATGTCAGAAACCATGAAAACCCCCAAAGTGGACACTCCCAAACGCAGCAGGGATGGGAGAGGCCAGGAGGGGACCTCAGGTCACACGGCAGGTAGGGTGTTAGCGCTGGGAGGGTCTAAGGATTGTCCCAGAATCAAATGAGGGGGTGCTGACAAGGACTTGGTCAGCACCTGGCTCCTGGCGGTGGGGTGACCCTGTCAGGCAGCCCAAGACATTACCACACCTGAGGACCTGCCTGCCCTGGGGCATGAGGCGGATGCAGCCCAGGGTCAAAATCTTCATAGGGACCAGATATGTGTGCATATTTAGTTTCAGCAGGAAGATCCCTTGAGCCCAGGAGTTCGAGGCCAGCCTGGGCCGCACAGTGAGAATCTGTCTCACAGAAACCAAAAAGCTGCCAGGCATGGTGGTGCACACCTGTAAACCCAGTACTTGGGAGGCTAAAACGGGAGGATTGCAGGTTTAAGGCCAGCCTCAGCAACTTAGCAAGATTCTATTTCTTTTTTTTTTTTTTTTTTCGGCACTGGGTATTGAAGGCTGCAAATACCTTGCATTATACCTCTGAGCTACACTTGCAGCCCTATTTCTTATTCTTTATTTTGAAACAGGGTCTCACTAAGTTGTAGAGGGCCTCACTTTAGTAGCTGAGGCTGGCCAGGAACCTGTGATCCTCCTGTCTCAGCCTCCCAAGTACTGGGATTACAAGCATGTGCAACCATGCCCAGCTTTTTTCTTTTCTTTTTTTTTTTTGTGTGGTGATGGGGATTGAACCCAGAGGTGTTCTACCTCTGAGCTACACCCCCAGCTTTTTTTTTTTTTTTAAACAGGGGCTTGCTATAAGTTGCTCAGGCTGGCCTCAAACCTATGATTCTCCCGTTGTAACCTCCCAAGTACTGGGATTACAGGTGTGTGCCACCACACCTGGCCAGCAAGATCCTATTTCAAAATAAAAAGGATTGGCAGCGTAGCTGAGAGGTAGAAAGCCTTTGAGTTCAATCTCCAATTAAAAAAAAAAAAAAAAAAGTCATTGGGGACTATTTGTTCTTGAGTTTTACTTTAGCATCCTGAAAGTGGTTCCTTCTGAAATTATGAGGTCGAGAGACAGAGTAGTACCCAGAGTAAGCCACCATTTATGTAAGAGGCACTTGGGCGGGGAAAATACATATACACACACATGCACACACATATGCACATGGAGCACATCTGCAAACCACAGAAATGAAAAACTAAGGCAACTACCAAGTACTGGGGTCACAGGTGTGCGCCACCAAGTCGGCTTTTGTGTGTGTGTGTGGTTCTAGGGATTGAACCCAGAGGCATTCTACCTTTGAGCTACACCCCCAGCCTGATTTTATATTTCTTATTTGGAAACAGGGTCTCACTAGGTTGATGATAGTCTCACAACTTGCTGAGGCTGTACTCGAACCTTTGATCCTCCTGCCTCAGCCTCTCAAGTGCTTGCATTACAGGCTTGTGCCACCACGCCCGGCTGCTTTTTTATTCTTTTTTTTTTTTGTGGTACTGGGGATTGAACTCAGGGGCATTCTACCTCCGAGCTATACCCCCAGCCCTATTTTTTATTCTTTATTTTGAAACCGAGTCTCACTAAGTTGTGGAGTGCCTCACTAGGTAGCTGAGGCTGGCCGCGAACCCGGATCCTCCGGTCTCAGCCTCCCGAATGCTGGGATTACAAGCGTGCGCC
>PVLC010012595.1:0-2500 GCA_004027655.1 Graphiurus murinus
CGGTACTAGGGATTGAACTCAGGGGTGTTATACCTCCGAGCTATACCCCCAGCCCTATTTTTTATTCTTTATTTTGAAACAGGGTCTCACTAAGTTGCAGAGTGCCTCACTAGGTAGCTGAGGCTGGCCGCGAACCCAGATCCTCCGGTCTCAGCCTCCCGAATGCTGGGATTACAAGCGTGCGCCACCACGCCCGGCTATTTTTAGTTTTCTATTGGTGCATTATAATTCTACAAAATAGTGAGGCTCGTAGTGATGCATTCATATACGTACATAGAATAATTTGGTCTGTTCCCTTCCCCTGTCTCTCCTTTCCCTCCTCTGGTCCCCTTCTGCTGGACTACTGGTCTCTCTCTTATTTTTGGGAGATCTTTACTTTCCCTTTTTCTCTCTAGTTTCCACATATGAGAGAAAACACGTGAACTTCTATTTTTCTGTGATTCTGCGATGTCTCATCCCTCTCTTCGACTCTTTTATTGGGTTGGACATGGTTTGTTGGATACAGGAGAAATCAAATGTTCTCAAGTGACTAGATGAAACTAGTGAGGAGTGAGACCAGTGGAGGGAGGGGGAAAGTGAAGATGGAAAGGCTTGAGGAAAAAACCACACCAAATAACCTTAATGAATAATATTATGTTCATACATGCAGGTATTACTACCAACCTTACCAGAATGTATGGAGAAGGAAGAGGAGGTCGTGGGATCAGGTTAGGAGGAAACCACAACCAGAGATGGTGTGTGCATATAAGAATATATTACTTTGAATTCACTATGACGTATAATTATATTTTACCAATAAAATTCTAAAAATATAAGGAAAGAAGTGATCTTTCACTAGTATAATGATTAACTGTTTAAACACTATTTCTCACAGTATGGCCATTTTAGCTTAGTTTATTCACACTACAGTTAAAAAAAAAAAAAAAAGCTTAAACACAACATTTTGCCTGAATAACAGCTATACCCCCAAAATAGTTGTAAGAAGCTATTTTCAGGAGCATAATGATATGGTGATCCTAAAATGATTGTTACCAACTGCTTAATATAATATATTTAAAAGGATTCTGTTTATATTGTTCTGCTATTCTTCTTTCTTCTGAATAAAATCTGAGCGGTTTTATTATCTTTTAAACATATAATCTCTCTCTCTCTCTCTCTCTCTCTCTCTCTCTTTCTCTCTCTCTCTCTCTCTCTCTCTCTCTCTCTCTCTCTCTCTCTCTCTCTCTCTCTCTCTCTCTCTCTCTCTCTCTCTCTCTCTCTCTCTTTGTGGTACTGGGGATGGAACCCAGGAGCATTCTACCTCCGAGCTACAACCCCAGCCTTATTTTTTATTCTTTATTTCGAAACAGGGTCTCACTAAGTTGCAGAGGGCCTCACTAAGCAGCTGAGGCTGGCCACAAACTTGGATCCTCCAGTCTCAGCCTCCCAAAGTACTGTGATTACAAGTGCGCACCACCACATGCCCAGCTCTAAACGTCATATAATCTTTATTCTGACAAAGGTTCTTATTGGTCCAGGATTTCCAAACCCTAGTTGCTAGAATGAGATAAGCCAGGCATTTTCATGCCAACACAAAAACAGTTGTGGAGTCTCAAAGATAACAGAAAGGGTAGATGCAGACAACTCACTGCTTAGCACAATCTATGTGCACAGAAACAGCCAAAGATCAACCATTCAGCTATGAGTTGTTGAAGCTGCTCATTGACAAATTGTTGGATTGACTGTATTTTACTTCTGTTTAATAGATTTAAGTTTTTAATTAATGACTGAGAGAACTGTATTTTTAAAATAAGTTATAACTTAGATGACTTTGGAAAGAAAGATTGACAAAGGATATTTTTGAGGATCAATTTCCAGTTTGGAAAAGATGACTAAACACTATAAATAATACTAACTCAGGACCCATACAATAGCTACTGGAAACAGACTGGGAAGGAAGAAACACAAAGACCACAGATGAAGAAAAGATGTCAAGGGCTGGAATGTGACTCAGTGGTAGAGCACTTGCCAGGCATGCATGAGGCCTTGGGTTCAACCCCCAGCATCATGCAGAGAGAGAGAGGGAGAGAGAGAGAGAGAGAGAGAGAGAGAGAGAGAGAGAGAGAAGACATTGGGTTAAAAAGACCAAATCCCATTTTGAAACCTCTTCAGTAAAATTGCCAATCTTGGTTATATACATATTATAGTAATCTAAAAATAATAAGACTGTTATCATATAGTATTATATATATGAGAAAATTATTGTACAATATTTCATGTAATTTGCAATTACACTCATGTTTGTGTTAGAATATATGCAAAAATACCAGCAGTCCTGTTAGATTTGGAGTACTTCAAAACTTTGTGTAATTTCGTTAAATTGCTCATAAAATTTAAAAATTTGAGTTCACTGAAAAAAACATGAGTCCCCCACCCCCCAGTGCTAGAGACAGAATCCAGGCCCTTGCACATGTTAGGCGAGAACGCCACTACTAAGCCCCTGCCCTACATCGGCTTTACA
>PVLC010012595.1:5000-34044 GCA_004027655.1 Graphiurus murinus
GTGGACAGACTGTTGGGTGCATAGTCCTTCATTCATACTTCTCTACAGATGACCCTGGACAGCTAGAACTTTGCTTGCCACTAAGCTCAATAGCATGTTTCCTATATTGTTTCTTTCCTTCACTCCTGCTTTCCTGGGAACTGCATCTCCCCCATCAAAAGTGTCACATCAATTTGACCTCAGATTCTGCTTTGTAGGGGAACTAGAGGGTCACAGTAATCCAAAAAGTCCATCTGAAGAAGAAGGAGGAGATGAAATAAGAATCTAGGCAGAAGGAAAGCAAGAGTGGTGAGAAACAGAACCTAAAATGAAGACATGGACTCGGGAGCCAGACTGCCTGGGTTCAAATGCTGGCTCTACTCTATAACTGGCCATGTGACCTTACACAAGTTATTTAGCTCTTTTGGGTGCTTTCCTAAGCTGTAGAAACAGAGCAATAATAGAACCTGTCCCACCGGATTATTATGAGAACTGAATGAGTTAATTAATAGAACAGCTCCTGATATATGGTAAGAGCCATATTTGTGTAAGTACAGGTCACGATCGACTCCTCCATCATCATCATCATCATCATCACCATCACCATCACCATCACCATCATCATTTTTGAGCCAGAAGAAAACAGGCAAAAAGAAAGTGAGAGATTAGTCCTAGCCTTTTTAATTCTGCCTCTCACTAAGAGGGAACAGAGGACTCTGAGGGTATGTGTGTGAGCAGGAGGCAGATAGGAACACCCTGGCTTCCTCCAGACAGCCTAGGTAAATTGAAAGCTCCACAAAAAGCTATTAGTTCAGCCCCGCCCATAACTGGCTCCCGTGGTACTGGTGGATGGGCAGATGGAGCGCTGGCTCCGCGTGGCCTGTGTGTGTCATGTAGGGAATCTAGGAAGGCCACTCTAGCAAGGACCAAGAGAGGAGGTGGACATAGGTGCCATGGTGTGAAGAATTCTGAGTGAATAGGGGGACCAGAAGATTGGTGAGAAAAGAATATCGAATCATGCAGGGCTACACTAAGACCACAGCTGGAGACCTGAGCTGTGGTAGGGATTGTAGCTTCAACCTCAGTGGCCGCAGGACAGGATCAGACCTCAGCCCTGCACACCCCCTGGCTCCAAGAAATGAAAGAGTTTTAAAAGGGTGTGACCATTGCTTGGAAACTAGCACAGGACAGAGTCATCTGTCCCCATCCTGCCAACGAAATGATCTCTGCTTTCCCTGCATACAAAAAGTGACTTGGGAACGCACGGGAAATTTTTTTTTAAGAAAGAAGGGCATCTTTCAGTTGACTACACTTTCATCCAAAAGGTATATTGTAAACTGGAGGAATATGAGCTATATTTTCCTGGAAAATTTAAGCTTATCCCTCCACTCTCGTTCTTCCATCAGAGAAAAGATTGAGCTCTGGTGTCTGATGACATCAGTGCTAGATCATAAAGAACATGATTTTTGCACATTGGAAGAACTCTCTGAAATAACTGAGGATTTACAAAGCATCATTGCAGGACTCAAGTGTGTGGAGTGCTTATTTCTAACAATGACGCTCTCTAAGTCTTACGATATTGGATTTTAAGATCTCACTACCTTTACATCCTTATCATCCCTCTACAGCCACTTCCACTTATTATTATCATTATTTTTTTTCTCCAAAAGGGGGTGTTGAGGGTGAGAGAGGTGGGCACCTGATTTTTAAGATGTCGGAAAGAAGAAAGGGGAGGAGGAGCAGCTGTCTTCATTCAAACTATTGAGCATATTCTGTTGAAGACTCACTGTCTCACAGGAGTAAACAGCACAAGTCCTTAAGGTCGAACAAGTAGAGACACTCAAGCATGAATAATTAATAAGGATGTACAAGACGTCAGGACTCACATCCCTGGATTTGCCAAGATACAGATAAATTGGTATCTGACAAAAACAAATTGTGTTTAATAATCCTGAAAGAGGTGATCCCTGAAGCATTCTGCACTGCCTCGGTGGCCCCATGTCCAGCTTCTTCTATCTTAATTTATAGTTGACAAAGACTAGGGAGAAAAAAGTGCTTGAACTTCAGTAATAAAATCAGTTACAAAACCACTTACTTTATCACATATTTAATGTGCTTCCCTACCACTTTTTAATATATATAATACATTATATAATCTTTCTAATCTCTATTTAGGGAAGAAACATAAAATATCATTTAGTTTCAGCTGAGAAAGCGTCTTCCAGAATCAACCGCAGCCTCAGCGATACGGAATGAATCATCCTTGCTAACTTTCTTGCTTAAGTGAAAGAGATGTGTGATAGAAATAAGGCTCACATAGATCATGAAGATAAAATTCCCTCTGATACCTTAAAAGCAGAACTTCCCAAGTCTGGACATAGTTCTAACCTAAGCACATTATGTAGCCAAAGAGAAACTATATTGCTCCATAACTGTATTCCTCCAGCTTTGTAGTCACTATTTCTCCTTGAAGCAGGGTTGGAGGAACTTGAAGCCTCTCCATTATGACATGGCAAATGTTATTCATCCGCCTTTCTCAGATTGCCTCAATACTTTCTTCCTTCAAGAATAGATGTGCCTAGTTAAGGCTCAACTGCACATTTCTCACTACCAAATATGAGAAGCATAAATTATTTTTAAGAAATATAATACAAATGACCCTTTCTCCAACACACACCGAAAAAGAAAAGCATTTTAACTCAAATTACATTCAAGTTTAAGTGGGTCCAAAATGTTTTAGCACTCTGTGGTCTACCCACTAACATTATCTAATCAGTGTGTCTCTCGTGGTGCTCTGTGCGTATGTATGTGTGTGAGAAAATAATTCTAAGTGCGTTTTCCTTCAGGACCTTGACACAATACCCTCCAAAATTAATATTCCATTTTTATCCCAAGTAGTTCTCTTAGATATTAAGAAAAACCATTGGACTAAAAATGGGGTAGGGAAGAAGGAGGAAACACATTTTAGAGGTGATCAATCATTAAGTATAAGCACTACATTAAAATAACATTTTTGATGAAGTTTGAACTTCTAATCATGTACAAAGTGGTGCATTATTCACTAAGTGATGTTGGAACAAGCTTTCAGTCATTTGTATGACATTAGAGTAGTTCATATATTATATAGCACCAAATAAAGTTGAAATGCATTACAAATTCAAATATAAAAACAAAACCATAAAATATTAACAGGGAATGTTGATTTATGTAATCATTTGCGGAGAAGGATTATCCAAAAGAGAAACCAGTTTTTAAAAAGAGATATTGTTAAATTTGATCATATAAAATTAGAACTTATGTGCATATGAAAGATCCATTGTGAAAATATTAAAGCAATACAGAAAATCCAGGAAAAATATTTGCAATGTATAATGAGAATAGAATTGAGGAATTAAAATGCCCCACAAATTAGAAAAAAATGTAAACAAACAAACAGAAAAAAACAGAAAAAGCGAAAATGAAATGGAAACGGGCTTTCAGAGGTTGAACTCAACTAGTTTATAAGAATGTAAGAACACAGTAGGAATCAAGGAAATGCACATTAAAATACAAGGAGATGCTTCTTTTCACCCCTCAAACTGGCAACTATTTTAAAATTAAAATTCTAGCAGTTGACAAGTGCTCAGAAAAATAGTCCCTCTGGGAAAAATAAATTTGGGGGCAAGACACACGAAAAGACCTAGAATTGTTCTTGCCCCTTTTCCCAAGGCTCTCACTCTGGAAATTATCCTAAAGCAGTAGGCATGAGTGGCAATTTAATAATATATGTCTGGAGATCACAGAGCAGCTTGGCTCATTCCCCTCCATTCCAGCTCCCTTGTAGCATGTTTCTGTCAATAAATTTAGATGCCCATAATCATTTTAATGCCTTCATAATATTGCATTGAGAGACTGTGTAACTTATGTATTCATTTCCAGGCTGATAGACATTGAAGATGTTTCAATATTTTTATTTAAAAGTTTTAGAAAACATTCTGCTAAATATATTTACGTTCACATTTCGAATTAGTTCCTTAAGAATAACTCCTAGGAGTTGAGGGTGTAGCTCAATGGTAGAGTGTTTGCCCAGCACACAGGAGGCCCTAGGTTCCATCGTGCATACACGCACACATGCACGTATATGCAAAAAAAAAAAAAAGAAAGAAAAAACTAATTCCTAGATGTAGAATTATAGAGTCAAAGTGAAACTATATTCCTGCCAGCAATGTACAGGTACCAATTTTCTACAACATTCCTTTTAACAATCTTTTTTGGCATTGTCTTACTCATAGAACTCATAGTATCACACTGCTTTCCTTATTTGTGTGTTTGTTTGCTTATTTATTTATTTACTTATTTATTTATTTTTGTTGGTGGTTCTGGGGATTTAACCCAAGGGCATTCTACCTCCAAACTACACTGCCAGCCCTTTTTATTTTATTTTTATTTGGAAATAGGGTCTCCCTAAGTTGCTGAGACTGGCTTCAAACCTGCGAGCCTCCTGTCTCAGCCTCCCAAGTACTGGCATAACAAGTGTGCACCACCACGCCTGGAAATCACAATGCTTTTCTTGATAACTCTTTGTTATGTAATGGAACATGTGTTTGCCCACTTTTCTACTCTTATTTTTCCCATCTTTTAATTTTCCCCATTAAAAAGTTGTTATATCAAGAATATTTTTTCTACAAATATGTTGCAAGTAGATCCTCTAAATATATTTGTTTTTGAGCTTTGTATACTGATTATTTTAGTATAGAATTTTTTAATTTCTTTTTTTTTTTTTTTTTTTTTTTTTTTTTTTTTTTTTTTTTTTTTTTTTTTTTTTTTTTTTTTTTTTTTTTTTTTTTTTTTTTTTTTTTTTTTTTTTTTTTTTTTTTTTTTTTTTGGTTTTTTTGGCGATACTGGGGATTGAACTCAGGGGCATTCTACCTTTGAGCTATACCCCCAGCCCTATTTTTTATTCTTTATTTTGAAACCGAGTCTCACTAAGTTGCGGAGTGCCTCACTAGGTAGCTGAGGCTGGCCGCGAACCCGGATCCTCCGGTTTCAGCCTCCCGAATGCTGGGATTACAAGCGTGCGCCACCACGCCCGGCTGAATTTTTTAATTTCTGTATGGCTGTATCTTCAGACTTTTCCTTTATGACTTCTATACTTGGTGGCATTTCCAGAAAGTCTTTTCCATTAACACATGCGGGGAAGGAGAATAGGGAAGCGGGGCGGGATGTAAAGGGAAATACAAGACATGATGTGCATAGGTATGGAAGTACCGCTTTGAATCTCACTAGGATATATAATTCCAATGCACCGTAAAGTATTAAAAATAAGATATGGGTGTTCAATTTCATCTAATGCCTTTGCTATATCCATGGAGAGGACTATATTGAACATCTTTGCCTTCCTCCCATGAACTACATTTGGATATTATGTGTTGCTTTTTAATATGCCAATGGATTCCATTTGCTATTATTAAAATTAATGTGTGACCTGTTTATTTGCTTATTTTTGTGCAATCATTATCGGAGTTTGATCTGAACATCACATTTACATCATAAAAAAGGAAGTTTCCCCCTCCCTTTTTGTGTGTCTGGGCACTTTGAAAAAAAAATGATATCTAAACCTTAAAAGTTTAGAAAAATTCCCTACGAAACCAGTTAGTGGTCCTTGTCTTATTGCAAAGGGAAATGCTATTCTCTCTATTTTCTCGGAAGTAACCAACCTCTTCAGACTTTATCTATCAGGGCCAGTTTGGGTCATATATATCAGGCCATATATCTTCCTAAACAGTTTTCACTTAATTTTATAATATTATTTGTTTGTGTATAGTTGTGCAATAGTGACTGAAACAAAATTTTCCTGTTTCATTGAAGAGTTTCCCTTTTATCCTTGTTGTATATTGATGTTTTTCTTTATAAAATGTTTAGTTGGTTAGGATTTTAATTTTGCTTATTTTTCCAAAAAGGCAATTTGTTCATTTCTTTGGTTGTGTTTCTACTATTTTTCTCTTTTTTACTTTGTGTATTGTTAACTTTATGATTGTTAACCTTCCTTTCATCTTTTTTTGCTTACTTTGTTGAGTAGCTTTGTGGTTGGATTTTTAAGTAATTCAGTTTCATTTTATTATATTTATTGATACGGTATTAAATACTATAAATTTTCTCAGATAACCGCTTTAACAGTTTCCCATAGATTTCTATATGTTATGCATTTTTACCAGTATCTTGTAGAAACATTGCAACTTTGTATGTTTCCCCTTTGATTCAAAAATCATTTTGAGTTTAAACCTTTTTACAAAGACAAAACCTAAAAATGTTTTTAAAATAGATGTCTAGCTTTTTGAAATATGGTTAGGGAATGTCACTTGAATTATTTTTACTTTTCAGAACTCACTGAGATTTTTCTGTTGGTCTAATCTGATTAATTTTTATCAATGATATAGATGCACTGGAAATGCATTGAGATAGATACACTGGAAAAGGGATTTCCTTTCATCTTGGGGACAATAACATATACCTACCAGGTGACTTATTAATTTTTCATTTGTATTTTTGTTTGTACTAGTTTTTATTGTGCATTTTGTGTATTTTGAAAAAGATTTGTTAACATCTCCTATTACAGGGTCTGTATTTCTCCTGTCATATCCAGTAGTGTCCACTTTATGACTTGCTATTATGTTGTTGTTGTGTGTGTGTGTATGTGTGTGTGTGTGTGTGCGTGTGCTGTAGACTTTAGCTTCAAAATATATTCTTCTTTGTTTTGGTCAATGTTTTTGGCCCTAATTTTGCCTTTTCTGATAACAAAATTGTGATTCTGGATTTACTTTCACCTGTTCTCACCTGCTATATTTTAATTTTAATCCTTTAAATTATCTCATTTTAATAATGAATCTTGCTGGGCGTGGTGGCACATGCTTGTAATCCCAGTACTTGGGAGGCTGAGACGGGAGGATCGCAAGTTCTCAACTAGTCTCAGCAACTTGTGAGGCCCTCTGCAACTTAGTAAGAACATGTTTCAAAATAAAGAATTAAAAATAGGGCTCGGGGTGTAGCTCATAGGTAGAAGTCCCTGGGTTCCATCCACAGGACTGCCAAAAAAAAAAAATAGTGAATCTTGGATATAGCACAGAATTTAGTTATTTAGTTAGCTTTGTTAGACATATTAAATCTCTTTTGTTTTAGTAATGGAGATAAGCTATTACTTTTATTGATACTACTGAAACATTTACTTTCAGTGCTATTTTATTTTTGTTTGTTTATTTACTATATACAGTTGGCCTTTGGTATACTTGGGTTCCATGTTCATGGATTCAACAAACTGTGGATTAAAAAATTGTTTTTGGAAGCAGAAATTTCACGTGTACTGAACTTGTACAGATTTTTTGTTTTATCAGTAGTCCTTAAACAACAAATTATAAAACTATTTACATACCTTTTCTACTTTACTAGGCATTCTACACAATCCAGAAATGAAGCTTCCAGGAGGATTGCATGAGTTACATGCAAACACACACCATGCTATGCAGGAGACCTGAGCATCTGCGGATTTGGGAATTTGAAGAGATCCTGGGACCAATGTCCTGGTTATTGAGGGATGACTGTACTATATGTTCTGTTTTCCCTTCTTTTTATTTTGTTTAGTGTTAGGAAAGTTTGTGTGTTTGTTGAGTTATTATACTAATGCCTGTAGTCACTTACATATTAAGACATTACCTTTTGGTTCACTACTATGTAAAGTTTTAAAGTTAGCTAGGAAATGGCAGTGTCATGTGAGAAAAAGGCAAAGCGAGGTACAAGTGAGAAGCCCCTCAGAATGGGTGCATGAGTGTGGCCAATCTTCTAACGTAACACAGAGGGCATTGGTATTGGAAGTCACCCTACATGGTCTGAAACTGTTTATACCATCACTACTCAGTCCAACAGGACAAGAAAGAGTGAACATGATCAAAATAAGGAGTCTCTTAATGGGATAGGATCATTATCAAGGGAAAAGAACACACACACACAAAAAGAAAAGAATGGACACACACACACACACACACACACACACACACACACACACACACAGACCTCTTCAAGCCAGACACGGTGGTACACACTTGTAATCCTAGTACTTAGGAGGCTGAGATAGAAGGATTGCCAAGTTTGAGGACATCTTTGGCAACTTCATGAGTCCTTCTTTCATAATTTAAAAAAAAATTAAAAAGAGCTGGGGGGTACAGCTCAGTGATAGAGCAACCCTGGGTTCAATCCCCAGTATCACAAAGAGAGAGAGACAGAGAGAGACGGGGGGGGGGGGGCTTCAAAAGTTTGTTTCATTAGAAGTATATTTTTATTTTATCATCATTAGATAGGGATTTCTACCAATTGTCCTTATGACACTCAAAGCAAATATCCTATGATCCTATGACCCACTTTGAAAATGAGCATTGCATATACTAAACTGTTGGCTTGCCAAATTTTAAACCCATTAAATTATTCTTGGCACCAGAAAGTAAAATTTGAATTGAAATCTACTGAAGCCACCCTTATGATCAAAGAGGTCTTTTCTATAAAAATTCCTGATTAGAAAGTTTTGTGTAACTAATGAAGAGTTATAGCAAATATTGATGTCATAGGCCTAGAACAGATCAAAGAATGGTCAGATCTGACTGAATTTCCAGCCGTGTTGTTTTGCTCTTCTCTCTGTGTCTCCTTCACACACCACCCCACCACCCCACATCCCAGTGAAAGGCTGCATCAGAGTTTAATTCTGATGGGACATGCTGGTAGTGAAAAGACTTTCCAGGAGCAGGAATCAAAAGCATACTTTTTAACTTTTCCACTCATCATGTATTCAGAACCTATTGATTTAAAGCTACTAACCTAGTGCTGCTCTGAGCTTTTTTTTTTTTTTTTTTTTTTGGCAGTTTACATATCTTTATGTGAATAACTTACGGTTTTCTTTAGGCCTTCTGAAATACTTGGAACTGTTTCTAGACATCCTTTGTGGTTCCATACTTATCCAGCAGTCTCCTGCTGGGAACCCTGCACTAGTCTCAAATGCTAAATGCTGCCATCAGCTGAGACCTGCGCTGGTATGGGTTTGTGTCTCCATTTCTTCGGGGTGTTTTTTTTTTTTTTTTTTTTTTTTTTTTTTTTTTTTTTTTTTTTTTTTTTTTTTTTTTTTTTTGTAATAATTCGTGCTTTGTATTTATACAATTTTGTTAGGTACAAATTGATAAAGACAAATGTGCACACATTTCTCATCTGACCCTATCCCCAATTCCCACCCCGCTCCCTCGCCCTCCCTCCCTCTCAAGTTCAGTTCAGTGAGTGATCTTGATATAATTGTGTGGAGTAACTGAGGTTGCAAAGTGGACAATCTAAAGCATAGTCCCTCATGACCCTTGACCAGGATATTGAGAGGATTGAAGCTTTAACCCAGGTACAGAGTTTACTGTGGTGTCACTGAAGGACCGCAAGAAATAATTGCTAATATTTCTATCACTATAAGCTTCCATCAGTCTCGGACCAAAGGAAGGGAATTAGCAAAGATGTATCTGTGAAGCAAAGTATACCTCCTTTTGCCCTTCACTGAGATGGAATATATATTGATAATTTATTCATTTGTAATAAATTTACTAATTATTTAATAATTTAATTATTAAATAATTTAAATTATTTAATAATTTTAATACTATAAAGTGCTTTGGGAACATGTGAAATAGAAATGATATTGTCTAACAGCTTCTTTTAAATGGCATCTTCAATACACAATAATGTAACCTGATTTAATTAAACAATACAAAGTTAAATAATAAAAAGCAGAGGAAGAAATAAATTAAGAGGCATAGTCCAGGGAGAAGGGCAAGTTTTCAGATGAGATTTGAGAAAAGATGGTGAATCAATGAGGCAGAGACACTAGAAAGCTGTTTTACTTGAGAAAAGATACAGACAAGTTCTCTCCTTAGATAATCTGCTGCATTCCCTGGTACCAAATTATAACATTAAATACATTAGCATCTCCAATAACATGAATGTTAATGACGATCATTGCTGAGACACAAAAGAGCACTTAATTACCCTTTGGGAAAGTAAATGCCATCATTACTGAGAATTGTGGAAGTCATATAAAAGTTGAAAAATGTAGTAAGTTCTGATTCGCCTACAGTGAAGATCTGAGCTCCCCTCCTGCAGTTTATAAAGTCATTCTGGAGAACACCTGGCCATCTAGGATCTCTATTACCAGCAACTTGGCATCTAAAGGGGGCAGTGGCTAGGCTGGACGCTGGAGCATGAGAAGTGACGTATGTCATCCCCAGACTGAAGACCATAAGCAGCAACTGTGTTTTTATTATCATCCCACTGGCACTTTCAACCCTATAAGTTGAAAATAGTGACATCAAAAATGTGGAAGGGGCCGGAATCCCAGAATCTCCACTTGAAGAAAGAATACCAAGAGAGTATCCAGCTTGATCATCGATAGTGGAGCAGGCATGAGTGAGAAAGGTTTATTCGCTAAACTACTGGTATTTTAGAGTTGTTCATACTGTTTCTAGTAATATATTACTATCACTAGTAATACATATTTATTTCTAAAGTTTTTTTTTTACCTAAACATATAGCTATTATGAAAAAAAAAGACATGTATTAAAAATTCTGCAAAGAATGGAGTGGAGGGGCAAGGAAAGAAACAAAAGATCAGTTAGGCAGGTGTAGTGACACCTGCCTGCAATCCCAGCCATTCAGGAGGCTGAAGAAGGAGACTTGCAAGTTTGAAGTGCGCCTGGGCAACTTAGGGAGACCTTTACTCAAAATAAAAAATAAAACAAAGCCGGGCGTGGTAGCGCACGCTTGTAATCCCAGTCTTGGGAGGCTGAGACCGGAGATCCGGGTTTGCAGCCAGCCTCAGCTACCTAGTGACTTAGTGAGGCTCTCTACAACTTAGTGAGACTCTGTTTCAAAATAAAGAATTAAAAATAGGGCTGGGGGTGTAGCTCAAAGGTAGAATGTCCCCGGCTTCCATCTCCAGCACCACAAAAATAAATAAATAAATAAATAAATAAATAAATAAATAAATAAATAAATAAATAAATAAATAAAATGAGCTGGGGATGTAGCTCAGTGGTAGAGTGCTTGCCTCGAATGCTAAGGCACTAGGTTCAATTCCCAGCACTGAAAAATTCACTAGTTATAAGTGTGAAATATTTGCAAAGTGGAGAAATGAGAGAGAAATACAACAAGTTCTTCCGTATGGCTGAAGTGAAGAGTTTGGCAAAGGTCTATTCTTAAATATCTCAGAGAGGTCAAATAAGATAAGAAAAAGTTTCTTTGATGAACATTGGATTTAGGAATCAGGATATCATAACCGTCTTTAGTGAATACAGTTTCCACCGAGTGTTGGTAGAATGGGTCAAACTGCAGGGAGAGGACTGAATAGAAAGTAGGACAGAGAAGAGAAATGTAAAATACTTTTTCAAGAAATCTGGCATGAAAGGTAAAGAAAGCTATGGGGGGGTAGCTAGAGGAAATCCTAGGAGGAGGGAAGTCTTGTTCTGTTCTATCTTGTTTTGGGACTGGAGTGACTGGCGCACGCTTACATGGTACTGGACATGCGCCAGCACAAAGGGGATGTGTGGGGTGTGGAAGAGCTCCTTGAGAAATCGGGAGCACTCATGGAGAGACTTGCCTTGCGTGGTAGGAAAGGCACCAGGGCACCTCGGCCTCTCAGGTGGACACAAGGCAAGAAGAGGCACTGCTGCAAATCGCTGAAGGAATGCCTACCTGCTCTTCTTATGGGGCTTGCAAAGCATTTAGAAAGCATGGACAATAATGTTTTAGGCAAAAGGAGAAAAAGAACTTCAAATAATATCAAGATGATGTATAATCAAGGAGAGTGAAAACATGTAAAAACAAGTGAGCCCGAAAACTAAAACTATATAGGTATAGATATACAGATAGAGATCCAAACATGAAGATGTAACTGTGAAATGTAGTAAAACAATACAATACATAAAAGAAAGTGCTTTTTCCATAGATACTGGCAATGTATTTGATACTCATCTTGCTAATATTAGTTAGCTAAGGAAGAAAAAAGCTAATTATTATTAAGGGAATACAATGTGCCAGAGAGCTGGCTAGTTTTACAAGCATCCTTTTATTTGATTATACCCATCAGAATTGCACACATCAGCTGGGCATGGTGACACACACGTGTAATCCCAGTACTTGGGAGGCTGAAACAAGAGGAGCACAGGTTCGAGGCCAGCCTCAGCAATTTAGTTAGACACTTAGCAACTTAGGGAGACCGTGTTTCAAAATAAAAAGTGTTGTGGGGATAGCTTAGAGGTAGAATGCCCCTGGGTTCAATCTCTGGTGCCACAAAAAAAGTATATATATAAACTGTACACATCATACTCCACACAGTATAACTTACATTTTTTTTTAACTTGAGTACAGTTCTATTCATAGTTAAGTAACAAAGTCATGTTTGTGTGAGAACTCATATTCTTATCATACTTCAAAACTGCTGTTCCTTTGAGCAATGAAAGAACATTCATTTTGGAGAAAAATAAACTGAGATTGACATATTATTTTCATATCTTCCTGTATCGTCAACTTTCTGAAAACAAGGTCTTTATGTTTTTCACTTGTCTAACACATGTGTACAGCACAGTGCGTAAGTATACAAAAGGTACCAAATAATGAGCATAGCATTAAATTTAATTTCTTGATGCCTATATTTCAACATTCGGAGAATACAATGAAAATACTATAAAGACATATGAACGGGAAAAGTGATTTGAAAAAAATCTCAGTAAGTTAATCAAGAAGAAAGTAAAACGGAAAAGTTTATCTGTCAGCATTCTTGCAACTATAATACAAAGATTGACCAAGGCCAGGGACCGGACAAGGATCTCAGGGCATGGTGCCAAGAAGCAGAGAAAGGGAGGGCACCTGGGCTGTGCTCACATCATGGAAGCTAGAAACTAGACAGAGGGAGCCGGGCGTGGTGGCGCACGCTTGTAATCCCAGCATTCGGGAGGCTGAGACCGGAGGATCCGGGTTCGCGGCCAGCCTCAGCTACCTAGTGAGGCACTCCGCAACTTAGTGAGACTCGGTGGTTTCAAAGTAAAGAATAAAAAATAGGGCTGGGGGTATAGCTCGGAGGTAGAATGCCCCTGAGTTCGATCCCCAGTACCGCCAAAAAAAAAAAAAAAAAAAGAAACTAGACAGAGGGAGTGGGGGGAGGGCAGGGGGGACCATATGTATAATCTCCAAGGCCCCACCCTCAGGGACCACCCCCTGTAATTTCACCCTACTAGGTACCACCAAGCCACATCCAGCCACACCCTACTGAGTAGCACCCAGGTAACTCCATTACAATAGATTTATCCACTTCTGGGATCACAGCGCTCCTGTCTCAATTATATCAGCCCTGAATATTAATAAGTGAGCTCTTTAGAGGAGATTTCATACCTAACTATAACAAAAAAGTAATAGATGGTACACATTGCATATGACACTCCACAATTGCCTGGGTTATTTAAGTGATTTGCACATGCTGAAAATAATGAAACTTATGCCACTATCAGCGAACAAGGATGGCACATTCTTGCTTTACACCAGTTCCCAATATTTTATGTGGGTGCAATCAAAAAGTCTAAACAATATATTGTTGTCAATTAACACCTATCAAATATTCCAAAAGACTGTTTTTTTTCTAAAACGTACGTTGAATTTTAAAATTCCATTTCCATGTTCACATTGTAAATAATGATTTTTGATTAAGTTGAATTAACCCCTTTTCAGACTCCATTTGGGAAACTCAAAGAACCAGCCTTTAAAAATCCAGACACTAATATATACAATTTTAACAACATGGAGTTAAGAGCTTGAAATCAAAATATTGCATATTCTAACAAAAGTTCACAGTTTTAGATATCAAAGGAAAGCATAATATGCATAATGCACAATAAGCAACATTTGAAAACTGCATGGATGGTGTGGGTACATCTGGTGTAACATTTAGTTTGAACACTATCTTTGTGTTACATACTCAGAATGTCAAATAGTATCAGCTTCCCCAACCCCCCCCCCAATAACAAAATACTTAAGATGTTTCACTCCAAATCTATAATCAACAAAGCTCCAAAAGCAAAAATCATAGTAAAAAGAAATGGTACGAGCTAAGGTTAAAATGCTAGATTATATTATTTTATTTAGGGGTAAGAGTGTAGCTCAGTGGTAGAGTACACGCTTTGCATGTATGAGGCCAAAAGTACAGTCCCAACTACCAAAAACCAAAATGAAGAAAAGATATTCTTTTAAATGATACATTTCTTTTTTTTTATGACAGTCAATAACAACAAAAATAATCACTTCAAATCCAAGTTAGAAGTTATTTTAATTAGTCATAGGTGAATATCAGTCTAGATATCTCTATAGTATCAATGCAGATTAAATAATAGAGATATAACTGACTATAAAATAAGTTTTCTATGTATTTAAAAATTATTTGATTTTATTTGTACTTAATAACAAAAGAAAAATATAGAAATTCTAATTTTAGATAAGTGTTTCACTATCATCAAAATTAATAAAAGGTACAAAGAAAAATTTAGTGTTTGGAATTATGGCCATTCTTAAAACCACCTGCCACTTTTAATTGATACTGCCTGGTAATATTGAAAGACAGGAAATGATCACACTCCCTCTGACTTTCATTTTATTTTTTGTTCATTAACTATTATTTAGGGATGTCAAGATTTATCATTCTACATCCGAGCTACACCCCCAGCCCTATTTTTTATTCTTTATTTGGAAACAGGGTCTCACTAAGTTGCAGAGTGCCTCACTAAGTAGCTGAGGCTGGCCACGAACCCGGATCCTCCTGTCTCAGCCTCCCAAATGCTGGGATTATAAGCATGCACCACCACACCCAGCTTTCTCCTGGATCTTAAATCTTAGTTTCCTGCTGAAATGAAATGACACCTCTGTTCCTCTTCCCAAGTCTTCTGCATTCCTGACTTCTCTGTTTCATTTCCTTGCATAGTTGGCTGAATGCCAGCATCTGTTGGTTTTTCTAGGCAGGACTCAGCAATACTGAGTGTGTTCGTGTTTGGGAATGGCTGCCTTTTGCCTTCATAGAGTGGACAGCTTTGATTAGTGTAGTATTCTTTGACTACGCTTTGTCTGAAACAAGCTTATTTTATTCCATTGTCTCTGGGCATTGGGTGCTGCTGTGAAGACATCTGAGGCCAGCCTGCTGTTCCTCCTTCTAGGTGACATCCCATTCCTGCTTAAAGTGCCTCTGTCATTTATTATCCATGAAGTCTGGCAACTTAAGATATGAATCAGAACTACTTATTCTATGTTAATCTTCCCTGGAACATGGTATGCTGGCTTACTCTGCTGATTCAAATTTTAGTTTATTTCAAGAGAAATATTTTCAGTTGAGGTCCTTCAATTATTTCTCCACTTTATTTGTTGAATTCTCAACTTGATAAACACCAGTTATCTTTACATTGGGCATCTGTTTTCTCTATGTCCAATTCTAATTATTAAAATATATGCCTTTTTCTTTTGAATTCAAGTTTTTCTTATAATCACTCATTTGATTTTCATCTATGCTTCTTGTTTGTGGTGCTTCTAATGTTAATTTTGCTGTGGTGGTGTTTGGAATTTCAAAAAAGGAAATTCTGGACATTCCAGTATAACTAAAGAAAAGAAGGTAGGATATAAGTAATAGACATCAGGCAATTGCAAATTATAATAACGTGCTCTCATCACCACCTGTGTGGCACTAATCAATACTATTTTGTACTAATGGCTTAAATCATTTATGTCCAATAACTGTGCATTCCCCCTAACAGCCTAGATAAAATCTATTCAAACTACAGGTTTTAAAATACTAATTTTAGGAAGGAAACCGTTCAAATAACGTTATGTCCATAGATGAACGTATCACCACCAATCTCATTAACATGTGAGAAGAGGAACACATCACATGTGTGAACCTCTAGGATGTATAATTACAATGCATCAATAAAAGTATGAGAATGCTGATCTTACTGCCAGGTTTAATGCCAAAAAATGTAAATTTTTAAAGAAATGACTACTGTTTCATCTTTAAAAGCAACTTTCTCCCATCCAAGTAGTATCCAGGCTAGACCCTGCTTAGCTTCCAAGATCAGGTGCCTTCAGTGTGGTTACGGCCATAGACTCTTTTTTAAAAGAAACTTGCTTATTGAGTTTTGTTTTGTTTTTGTTTTGTTTTGTTTTGCAAAGAAGCAAATGATCTAAAATAAACTGGAGTGGGTTCAGTAGGATCTTGAAGTAAAGAGCAATAAAAAGAATGATATTAGAATAATCAAACATTACAAAAGTGATTAAAAGATATTAAAGAATTGGATATCACTGTAAGGCACAAAATCATACCAACCCATTTAAGGATTTAATAAATCAACATATCTAATCTCTCTTTTTATGGGTGAGAAAAATCCTATGCAAATGTTATTCTTCCCAATCTTCATTTCAAAACTGTGTTAGCCCATAGGGAAATATATTTAAAAATATAGAATTTTAATGAAAAAATAAGACAGTATTTAGACCAGACTTAGGAGTTTGAGAAGGCTTTTTTTAACGCAAATTTGAATGTCAATTCACAGAGAAGTACTGATATGTCCTAGAGAAGAAGAATAACTCTAGTTAACAAGTAATAATAATAATTTGCTCTCCAAAATGATTCTATCTCTCAAAGCAAAATTATTCATTGTACATGTTGGAAAATAAGTTAAAATAAAATTTCCATGAAATTAAGATGAAACCTGAATAAGATAAATTTGATATTTCAAATATATATTTAACAGAAGTTATAAAAACAAAGATAACAGTGAAAGAGAGAAAACTGAGATACTTGAAGGTATTTGACAGCCACTCATAAAAATCGAATTTTAAGGACATAAAGTGTTGAAATTATGTTTTGCATTTGAGAAAAAAGAAAAAACTACACTAGATCCATTTTTATATTGAAAAGTGAGATTTTTAAGAAGCGTTTTACAATCAGTGCCTTTGTAACCTCCAAATAAATGTATAAGTTTTGCAGTCTATGATTATTCTTTCTCTCTCGTTTCTAAAGTAAACACTGCAAATGCAATTATATGGGCAACAGAATGCATACGGTTAAGAAGAATGAGAGATTGTGATAAAAAGTGTGTCTTTCCTTGAAGTAAAGAATAAAGTAAATGTTGCTGCTTTCAATTATTGTAGAAAATATATTTCATATCAGCATAATGGTCCCTGCTATGAAATGATACTGAATTAACTAGATACTCTGTACCTGGTCCTGTGACTAGGAACTATGTCTATAAATTCAGGACGGTACCATCACTAGGTGGCAGTGGCACCACCTAGGGTAATATTGACCTCACATAATAGCTTTATCTAGATTACACCACACCTTTTCTCCTCCAGAGCCTCCAAACAGCTGATATATCTCATTCACTATTTTTTCTTTTTATTAAATTGAATTCACAAATATAACACTAATTACACATATTTTTCAAAAAAGAAATAATGTTAGACTCCAGGTTTAAAAAAAAGATGGCCCCATAGGTGGCCTTGAATATTTGCTGCACTGCTCTCCAGATGAATTGAGTTGAGTTGTACTGCGCTGAGCTGAATCAAGTTAGCACAGATAGATGCATTGCCGGGATGTTTAAATAGGTTTTGTCACCACTTACATTAATTTAGGTTACAAAATTACTCTGACATGCTTCACAGAGGCAGGAGCTCTCCTGATTCTGTTCCTTCAGGTGAGTTTTAAACTCCCTGCTTACTCTTATCAAGATGAAGCATCACATTTTATTTTGATAATGAGCTCTGAAGCAATTTCAACTGCAGGACTGTTACTCTTCCAAGAGAGACTGAAGAAATTCTTGCTGGAGCACGCTGCTTTTTCTTTTCCCTTGCAAACTCACCCATGGCTCAAAACTGTCACCTTTGTTATGAGTTACACTCACGGAGAATCAAAGCTTTCTTAGATACCTTGTCATCTGTAAGCCTTCTTTTGAAGCTTTTTTTTTTTTTTAATATGGAAAGCTCTTCTCCTCACCCCCACCACCACATAATCATTTAAGAAATCTCTTCAACTTAACAGTTTTCAGATTTCTTCAAGTATATGTCCTTAAGGAAGTTCGACTCTCTTGTCTTCTATTATTCTCTTAAATAGACAGAAGAGATTGATTTTCAGACTGCTTTGGCTAACAACTGTGTCTTTATCCCTTAACTAGTAAACTAGGATCAGTTTCTACAAAAAGTGCCTGCATTCATTAAATGAGCAAAAAAAGACTTCCTTTTCACTCTAGCCTGAGATTATTTGCAACATGACTATTGTGTTATTATAACATATTTTAAAGTTTTAAAATACCATGCATTTTAAAGAAGAAAAGTTATAACATCAGTATTGTTAACTAGAAGATATAGGGAATTGGGTGGGCTACACACACACACACACACACACACACACACACACACACACAGTAGAGAGCTGTTCTGAACTTATGTAGTATATGCAAATTGCTTTCTTTTAAATGGTAGCATGATAACAAATTATATTTCTGGATCTTGGCACATCAAACTACCCACAGATGAAAGATGACTTAATTGCTTTGACCACAGTCCGAGTCAGAATAGCTCAGTTGGCAAATATAAAAATAGCTTGGTGCTATTTGCATTTGCATCTGAGCAAGGAGCGATTTCATTTTAATGGCCAAAGTCGAGGTAACAAAGCAACCTACAGGTAGTGAAACACACTTTGTAAGAAAGAGATGCTATTCCTGACCATAGTGTCTGAGGGTTGCATGGGCCACATTGATCTTGTCAGCTACATCCCTGTGCGCAGGAAATAACACTGTCAACGCAGCGCCTTCAAATTCAGATCACAGTACATCGCGAGTTTATGTCTTTAGAGGTTTCGCAGTTAAGGATTCACAGAGATTTGTTGCCTGTGCCATCACCTTTAAATAACCTCCTAAAATATTTTAATAATTCATTGTTATTCTGAATGTCTAATGTTGCTGTTAATAGCTTAAGTTGCTTCTTAAAATTTTACCTAACAAAGTGTTTCAAATAAATAATCACAGTGAAGTTCACTATATTTTAGACTTTACTATGTAGCAGCCCAAATAAAGTAAAAAATATATAGAAGAGGAAAAATATGACACAAAGAATAGGAAATGTCTCCAGGCCTTGTATTAAATGTGAATTTAAAGCAAGTAATGGTAAAGCATGGACTACAGACTCTCCATTTTTTCCATGTTGGAGATGGTGTTCCTTTCATATTTTCTAAACTTTGTAATCTAAACAGCAAACTTAATTCAGGGGAAAAAAAAAACTACCATAACTGATTACCATAACCAGGATCAGACATTTAAATCAAAAGTCACTTGAGTCGAAAAAGGTTTAAGTTTTTTCAATAAATTATTTTTTATAATGACTATAAAAGTTATATAGTACACAGAGGCTAGCTGGAGCTAGATACTTTACTGTACCTGAATTGCAAGGAATACTTTCTGAGATATAAAGCTGACAATCAGACATCTGAGTGTGACTGGAAAATAGCAGTCCCTGAAAGATTAAAGTGAAAATGTTAGCAACCTTGAAGGCAACAACCATTGTTCTTTTGCTTTTGAACCAGGAGATAGAATGGGCAGATTATAATACAATCATATGTACAGAGATCTAAAGAATAAAATCACACCCCAAAATCATTTTCAAGGCAGAAAGTAAGAGTTCTTGCTCCACAAAAATCTATATTGCTTCTGCTATTAACAAACCAGTTCTGTGGTCAGGCTAAAATACAAGCATAAAATGGCTTACTTTGAAAGGTAACACTGAGTTAACACTATTGAAATTCAATAAAGTCACTACTTTTACGATATGATCGCCTTGTATTTTTAATGCATTTTTTTCAAAATGTAATGACTACTAAAGAAGAGCAGCTATATCTCAGATTAGGCAAAAAGATGTATTGTTCATAAATATCATTATTACTTTAAAATATATTCTTGACCAAAACAACATGAAAGCAAATGGTTTAAGATGATGGAATTTGGAGGTAAGCTTTTGGAGAACAAGTATTTAAAACTAGCAAAACTACTGTAGATATTTTAAATGGAATACCAATACTTGTACTTATTTAATCATATATATACATATATATATTTGGGGGGGCGGTATTGAGGATTGAACCTAGGGGCATACACCCACAGTCCTATCTTTTATTCTTTACTTTTGAAGCAGGGTCTCACTAAGTTTCAGAAGGCCTCACTAAGTAGCTGAGGCTGTCCCTGGACCTGTGACCCTCCTGTCTCAGCCTCCCAAGTACTGGGATTACAAGCGTGAGCCATCACGCCTGGTTGATCTTTTATTCCTAAGCTTTTTAATTGTTAAAGTACAACTGCACACAAAACAATAAATATTTGTCATACATAATCTCTCCCAATTTTTGTGGAGATACTTTAAAAAACTATGAAAAAATTCCACCCTTGCCATTCCAATCTCAGTTCCCAGAGACAAATAGGGTTAAGTGTTCAGTAAACTTTCAGATTTTTTTTTTCTACATGTATCCACCCACCAAAAACATTGAAATGGAAGTGGGGGGAGTAATCATTAAAAGGGTTTTTTTTGTTGTTGTTGTTTTTTCTTTGTTTAACAACTGGTCCTGTGTGACAGAGCCCTTCATCTTGCCTTCATTGTTTAGTGTAATCTCCACATTACCTGTGATAAAGAAACGTGTCATCTTTTCTCCTATATGACTTCTGCTGGAATGCCATGACCACATGTCCCTTCATTCTGAGCGGTGGTTTTCCTTTTTGACTGTGAAGATATCCACTTCACCCACTCCAGTAGCAAGAGTCTGTTGTGTTGCCTCCTGACCCACTTCACAAAGAGAAGATGCAGATTTTCCACTTCTAGGTTAGAACCCTGATCATGGCTCTACTGGCAGTCTCAAAGAAATCTGGGATTTTGCACTGGGGAACAATCATGTCTTGGGTTTATCATTTTGAGCAAAAGATACATACTCTAATACTAAATATACTGCATTCTATTCTGCACCTTGCTTTTTTAACTTAATTATGCATCAGAAATGTCTATCTAGGTCATTGTTTACAAAAATCTATCTACATTTACTTCTTATAAGAGCAAATTATTTTATAGAATGGAGGCATTATAGTTTATTTAACCATTTGATTACTGGCAAACATTTGTTTCATATTTTCTGCCCTTAAAATAATGCTTATGCATAAATCTACTTTTTTAATAATTCTAAACATCTTTTATATAGTTTTTAGACATTTACATTTGTTCTACTAATTGCTAGATTAAATTATTTTCCTATTAGCTTCTTGTTTTGTAGAAGCTCTTTGTATATTTGATGTGTTTATTTTCTACCAGCCTGCCATTTTTTGTTGTTTTTATTTTTGTTTATTTTGCTTATGGTCTTTTTCTTCACAGAGCTGGAACCTTAGTGTTTTTGTGTGTTTTTAAAAGTGTGAACCTTTTCCTTGTGACTCCTTGGATTTTATATTGCTTGGAAAGACTTTCCACTCTAAGTCTAGAAAAACCATCTTTATACAATTAATAATGTTATAGTTCCATTACTGTATTTCCTAATTTATAATATTGACTTAACTTTGATTCTAGTATTGGTTTAACATTTACTCTAATTAATTAATAAAATAGAAATAGAAATTATTGGGAAGCACAGAATAGTGAACCCTGGAGCAATAAATAGCTGAGGTTTAAAAAGAAGAAATAATTCAAAGAAAGTTGATTACTTTTGATAAAAATAACTAAATAGTGATAGAAGCAAGATGTGTAATAAATTTAGACATGTAATATATATTATCTCCACAAATTTTTCATTAAAAGAGTTAATTCAAGTTGGCTTCTTCAAGGTGAACACCATCCACTAAATTGAAAACTGCCTAATGGACCATAAACAATAGAAATAATAATGGCATCAATATATCCAACCATAAGGAGAAAAAAACAAGTATCACACTAAGATTGGTCTGCATTCACAAACTTTTATATTAATGATACAGAAGGAAGAAATAAAATGATGTAATCATTAATCTTAAAATGTCACCAGATAGAAAAGTGTTCTCCACACATGGAGATTGTTGCAAAGGATAAAAACAGAGTAGGATGTCTACGTAAGAAGTGACCTTGAGCCAGCTCAGGACCATTTCTCTATCTACATACAGTTAGTTCAGTCAAATCACACTGTGGTGATTGCTTTCTAACAGACTAGAGATAAATTCATTCAGTTTAAGACAGCAAATCGAGAGTAAGCACTCCACAGGAAGGGCAATGGGGATTCAGAACAGAAGGGAGAGGCAGTGGTGGGTATGGCCACGGAGGGCCCAGGAATGTAAAAAGTCAAACTATAACTTCTACTCCCATGACTCTTAAACATGGCCCAAGCAGTGGAAGATGCTCTAAAATCTGCCAGTAACTGAAAGATGCAGTTAAAAAATATATATATATATTTTTTAAAATAAATATATATATATTTATGAACCAACAATGATAATGAAAGGTAACTGAACTGCTTTAGGTGAAATAATCAAAGAAACTTAATAAAGTGTTAGCATTACATTCACATATCAACTTACTACGTACAAAATGCTTTTGAAGACTTGTTTGATCAACAGCCAGAGGCAGTCAGGAAAAGCATGGGCAATAGATCCATTTTCCTCCTGAAAGTAAGTAGGAATAAAGAGTGTGCCAAATATTATGTAGTTACTCTGATGCAAATCTGCTATTTCTACTACACCTACTTATTCCTTGTAAAACAATTCACAGAGAAGTGTAACTAAGTTTGACGTCTAGAAAGACTGTAATTCACAAACTCTTTTTAATAGAAAGCAGATTTTATGATACAAGCACTTTTCCCATATACTATGTATACTAAATACAGTCATTGGCCTCCAATTTACTGATCTGCTTTCCTTCTTTTCATCCTTCCTTTCACCCCCCCAACCCAATTATTCTTGAAAACATGATAGTTTAAATATATGGATTACAAAGCACTCTTTCTTGGGAAAAAATTCTGAGCTTCTCACCCATGATAGCATGGGAGTTTTTTGTTTTGTTTCCAGAAGTACCTATAGTTCAAGGAGGTTCTCAAAGAAGTTTGAAGATTTACATTAATGTCCCCATGGTGCTCATGTGCTAATGTCCATTCTCCATTAGAATTCTGCACGGCATTAGCCACACAGCCTGGTTTGTTTACCAGCATTGTAACAGGACCCTCTTCAGATAGTGGGGATGGAACCTTTCATGAGAGTATGTTGCTTGTATGTTAATACACTCTTATTATAATGACTCATATCTGATGATTTCCCTTTTACCATGCTTGCTTACCACTGTGTAAATACAGCACAAATGTGTGTGTGTGTGTGTGTGTGTGTGTGTGTGTGTTGTATTTTTTTCTAAGTGGACAACTTAATCAGTAGCTTTCAGCCAAATACATTACTCAGGCAGCCAAGTTAAATGTTTCTTAAACAGAAATTAAAATGATTATGTGCAACACTACTGCACTGCTAGAACCGATCAAATGACCTCATCAGGAATGTCTGAGGAGGTGTCAAACTTATCCATTTAAATTTCAAAACTTAACTGTGAAAAGCTCTCTAGCTAACCATCTGTTTATCTAGTTCCCCCTATATATAATCAAATTTCTTTCAAACAGGAACTCTTGCATTGACAGAATAAATGAGTCCAAATATTTGGCTTAATATATCTTCACTTTAATTAATCAAATAAAATTAATCTTTCAACTGAAGTGACATTTATATTTGTCTGTTTGATCTACAATATTTTTGAAGGATATTCATAATATTTTGTACACTACAAAAAGCATATCTTCTTTTATTTGTATTCAAGCAGCTGGCCTGTGTATACAATCAGAGATGAGAATGTTTTAATAGGAACATCATCTCTAAATTTTTTTTTGGTAGTGCTGAGGATTGGACTCATAGCTTTGCACATGCTAAGCAAGTACTCCACCACGAAGCTACACCCTGGCCCAATCTCTAAGCGTTACTGCATTTCAATCTTATTTATGAAAGGAAGCAAAGATGTTAGATATCCATGATTCCATTTATATGTAACTAAATTGTTGCAAACATATTTACCCCCAATGGTATTCCAGGGTCAAAATGCCTGAAATAGACATTCTGTAAGATTATATGATTAGAAAAGCTGTTAAATAAAAAAGTGAGGGTTGTTGAGAAAAAAATGTGGCTAGTATTACTAACTAATGATGATCAGTAAAAATGTAATAAGGAAGTTGGAGGATTTATGTTTCAATGCATCATTTCACATTACTCCCTTCCCCATTCTCCAAAAGTAATAATGAGAGCTGCTTTTATTAAAAATACTCATCCTTGCAAGAAAAAAATGGGTCATTAAAGTATCTGAATAGTAACTGAGCACTTGGTTTTTTAGTCAACTAATTCTTGAGAGCACTGAGGTTATAGTATCCTTTGAATAAAAGGAGTAGCTCGAATTCTGACTTGAACATTAATCTGTGCTTTAACTTCTTAAATAAAGATATGCATTTATGATAAATTAAATAATTGTTATCGTAAGATTCAAGAATAATTATATCTTAATCTATAAAATTTGTGCATAAATGTAACACAAGGTTCTTATTTACAAATAGGTTTCTTCTAAAATTGTGTCTGACAATTTATAATGATCGCAAATGTGCATATAATGTTTTGAAATCACAACTAACCTATCAGTGAAGTAATCTTTGAGGTATAAAATGAAGTATTTCTCCCATCTTCGACTATTTATTCAGTTTTTAACTATTATCATCCACGTTGATATTCTCTTCATTGCCAGGAGATGGCGCTGTGGGTTTTAAATCACAAAGTGAAAAATCCCAAAGCACTGATGAATTTTTAGTTTGTTTCTTTCTTTACTCCTGCCCACCGGACAAACCCTAAAAGTGTTGGCCTGTTTTTTATTGCTTGTTTGTTTTTGTTCAAATGATTTTAACTTTAATTTTAAAATGTTTTTCCAGATTCGATGAAAATAAGGTTCCAGGAGAGAGCCACGTGTAACCCAAAAAAGTGTGGTCTATTGGTCCCTGGGGAAAACAACTGACAGCAGAAGTATGCCCCAAGCCAGGAAGACGGGAGTGAATCTTCATAAACTCTTTTCACTAGTTTTCCATTATCTTTATCATCATATTTTACATCGTTTCAACAGTGATAAGCAGGCACCAAGTTATTCATTTGCTGTACCGATCACCGGCCTTAAAAGCCACTAAGACTGGGAAAGTTGGGCGGGGACCAGGTGAGACCTCTGAGGCGGGCTGGGGACTCTTGTGCACTGCACTAAAAAAATCTGTTTCTCGGGCTAAGGGTGCCTCTTCAGTATCTGTTCAAACTTAGGCTAACTTGTCGCCAAGCAGTAGCGAGGATCAAGTGATTTTCTTTAAAGAAAAGGAAAATCTTCTTGAGACAACTTTGTATCAACGAGTTCCAGCTTTTCCACTGTCGGAGTCCTGGGGAGTGCAGCACTGGGGCAGCGCAAAGCCCAGGGGGACTCTGCCACGCGTGTTCTGGTTCCCGCTGCCCTCCGTCCTCTTCCTGGCTAGTTTCTCCAGTCCCGGGACACCCAGGAACCCAGAGGCTCTCTCTGCAGTGAGCTTTATAGGACCTACTAAGAGGGCGAGAAAATACTGGAGAAAGAATGGTCGCGAAGCCTGACCCCGAGACTCGGTCTAGAATCTATCTCCCACTGGGTAGATCCAGTACCTCCCACCCCTGCAAGGGCGCAGGACGCGGGACGCAGCACCCGGCCGCCTCAGCCACGCAGATTTTTAGCAGACCCAGGCGCCAGCCGACTGTGCTGGGCTGACCAGGCAAACGCAACTTCAAGGTCATTGCGTGGCAGTTCGGGGTTGGAGCGCCGCCAGGAGTGCCCGGGCCCACTGGAGCGCCGGGCGGGGGAGGCCCGAGACCCACTCGGAGGTATTTCTCAGAGAAGGTCCCGCTGAAGTCTCGGCGTTCCCCGCCAAACCGTCCAAGCTGGACTCCTTCCACCCAGAAAGAGTTCCCGGGGCTCTCTGGGAATTCGCTTTCTCAGAACAGGTCCCAAGCTAAAGTTGATGTTATTTTTGTCAAAGTTTGTTTTTATTTTCCAGAATGTTCTGAAATCCATAAATCGAGGCACGCGTAGACACAATTCTCCCTCTTTTTAGAAAACACCCGTAGCCACCCAAATCCAGGCCGTTCCTGTTTAATCTAGATAAGCAATAAACCTGTTTATCAGAACTGTAGAAACAACACAGGGGAAGGCCTGGCTTTTCAATTTCAAGGAAGTTTGTGTTCCGTTCTGATTTTAGTAGGGGTCCTATTTCAAATTTCAATATTAGGATGATCACTAAGAAAAAAAAACCTACTTTGGTCTGCAGCTCATTGCTCTAATTGCGCTGGTGCTCTGAATATTTTAGAATCCTTTCAAAGCCATAGGTGCGTTCCTCCCGCACTAACACAATTGTGTACATTTTTACACCTCGCGTCGTCCTCTAGTGTATATGTACTTGGTATTCAACACTTGGCCGGCCGAGAACTCTACCTTTACTGACATGTTTGCCAATGGGCCTCGCTGAGCCAGCCAGCCCAGTCGGGTGTTCCCGCCCGCCCGTGGCCTTGGCTGCCACACCCTGCCGCTGGCAAACATGATGGTCCCCTGGGTCTCCGGTCCCCCAGCTGTGGAGGTAACTCACAAGGCTCCTCCTCCCTGAATCTGCAGAGGATTTCTCTTCGGGTGCTTCACTTTAAGGGGTCATGTGTGGGTCAGGAGATTTCGCTGTGGGTGACTCTGCACCCTCACCACCCGTGCCAGAGCGCTCTTGTTCTGCCTTTCCCCTGGCCACCTTTCCAACTGCCAATTCCCCCTGGATCCCAGGCTCTTTCCGGGCTCTTTTCCTATTCTTGGCCGAATAAAATTGGAGCGAGTAGCTTCCCTGAGCTACTGGCGGTCAGGGGGGCGAGGGGCGAGTGCTGACGTCACCTCTCCGCCGGCCGAAACCAGGCGGCGGGATCCCACACAGGGGAGGAGAGGGAGCTGGGACCGCGACTCAGAGTTCGCGACGATTAAACCAGGTAACGAGACAAGGGGCAGATGTGCTTTCATTGCTCTGTAAGATAAATGCAGAGTTAAGTGCCTGACAACTTCCCAGAAGCAATCAGCAAAAGTTTACGAGTGCATAAACCTCAAAGACCATTCCCCAACGGCGGTGAGAAGGGCCGCGTTTAGAGCTTCTATAAATTCTCTGGTTGTTTCCCAAAGCAAAGTTTCCAGCGACTATTAAGCAGCCACCTCCTCTGGAGAGAGAGGAGAGGTTTTCTTGAATCGCGAAGGAAACAGGCGCTGGGTTCCTGTTGAAATAAAGCCGCGCGAAAGTTTGTTTCCGAAGTTGGATGGCCTCGGGGAGGAGGGGGGTGGCAGGAGGTCGTAGGTACAGGTGGGATGCGGGAGGGTCCAGAGATGCCCTCCTGGGCTGAACTGTCTAAGCTTTGAGGAACCAAGGTCCTGTGAGGGTCCTGGGTCTCGCCTCTGCCACTCCGGGGGTGGCCGCAGTTCTGCCCCGCTGGCCCAGTAAGGCACAGCCTCGCCAGGCACCTGCCGCTAAGCCCGCCCCCCGCTAGGCCCGGACTTGGAGGACCCCCCGCCTTTCCAGTGCTCACTGCGGGACAAGAATCTAGGTTTTAGGAAGAAAGTTTCAGACCAAAAGAAAGGAGGCTGGATGGAGAACTAAGTGAGACATCAGGGGGCTTGTAACACCCAGCCCAGAGCCACAGGCGGTCCAGCCTCCATCTCCTGTAAGGAACGCGAGGACTTTGATATGATAGGATCCTCAGGTAAACACACCCCACCTGGGTTTAGAGAGAAACTTCCTTCATGATCCCAGTGAAAACGGAGCTACCGACTGAGAAACACTAACACTAGCTTGTGTTCAGCTTGCTAAGGGAGAGGTTAGCAGCTGCTAGAACCGGGGGAGGGGAGGAGAGAGGCCAGCGGTGAGCAAGGGGGCGGCCCTGCAGGTCACCTGGCCCTGGGTCCCCTGCGACACGCGTGGGTAGACTCGAGCCTCGGTCAGCTGCAGTCTGGGTGCCGTGCGACAGAGCCTGGCGCAGCCCCCCGGCTCTTCCTCAGCCTCTGGGGTCCAGTGTATCTGAAGGAGCTAGGGAACCGAAGACTGCTTCGTGTTCAGGCCCCCTGGAGATTAGAACTGAGACAATTGTTTTGGAAAGATAGCGCCGAGCTCCTTTTCAGCCTTTCCAGGTGAAAACAAGGCAGACATTTCGGTGTCACACTCACACCCTTCCATTGTGAAATACGGCTTCCAACTGCTCTGATATTACCATTCAAAAACAGGTTCTGTGGTGAACCTCATTTGTGAATCTATTACAGAGATTAATAGATTATTTCTCCTTTTTCAACTAATTCTCAGTGGGGAAATTTAACCATATGGTAAGGAGAGAATTAGAATTTCATCACATTAGAGCAAAATGTAATGAAAAGAGTCCAACACCTGAGGCCAACTCTGAAAGCCACAATTAAAAGGTTTTTAATGAAAGCAGAGAAACAAAAATGCACAGCCTTCAGTAATTCTGCCACATAAGAAACAATTATTGGAGATGCTGGGAAATATTGTTTTTACTTATGTCAGAAGGACGAACCCCAGCTGCCATACCACGTGCTGAGAAGGACCGACTCTGAGGCCGGGGAAAACCCTGTGCCACTCCACTCGGGTAGGAGCACGCATTTTCACTAAGCCTCAGAAAACCACCTCGGAGATCCAGGTGTTTCCAAAGGGCTTCCTAGACGTGGCAGTTACGTTTCCGCCTCAATAAGTAGGCACAAACGCCCACGCTTAGGGTGTGCGTGGATTCAATTCGCGGTGTTGACTCTCCTAAAGCAACTGGATTTTATCTTCAAAGTTTGAGAAACCAGTTTCTTCCAGTTTAGAAAACCTCGTGTTTCCTAATCACCATCACTGCAGCCATTGCAA
>PVLC010012596.1:0-17500 GCA_004027655.1 Graphiurus murinus
TCTCCATCCCTGTGAACATGCACATTGCGAACGATGTTACCTATTTGCTAAATGAAGACAAAACGTTGAGAGCTTTGCACTGCCCTGCTCGGTTTATAGTATTTGTTTATCACAAGGTGGCACACACGGATGGTCCTAAAAATGTGCCCTAAAATGTTGCATAGATTTGGTATATGGCCCTGGGTGTGTGTGCATGCATACGATTGTGTATATGTATATGTATATGCATGTGCAGACATGTGCTTGCATGTTTGCGTGTGTGTGTGTGTGTGTTTGTTTGTTTGTTTAGGTACCCAGACACTATACCATTTACCCCTCAGCAAAAATGAGTTGCCAGCCCGGTCCACCCCCTGAAGCCTCCTGCCCGCAGTAACACAAGGCCAGGTGGCTGCTGGTCTCCCAGGACCTCCCGCCCACCGGCCCTGCATGTAGCTCTCTGCTGCTCTGACCCTTAGGTGCTCTCCTCCTCACACCAGTCCTGTCCCTCGGGCTGCTGCAGGGTGACTTGGAAGCTGTTGCGTTGGAGCTGTTTGTTGTTTCAGGTGTAACATGCCCTAAGCATTGATGTCCAAAGAGACGAGAGAGATCAATTCTGATTCAGCATGGTGTGCTGTGAATAGTATCATTTGAAGAAGAGGAAGAATTCTAAGAATTAAAGTGTGGTGTCCCATGATGACTTAAGTCCAATGTCCCATTTTATTTTTTTATTTTAAATTCTTTTTTTTTAAATTAATTTATTTATTTTTTAGCATGGATTTTTATACATTTCTTGGGTACAACAGGGTTAATCACACATTTTTGTTGGGTACAAGCTAGTACAGGTAAAGACATCCATGCACATATTTCTCATTAACCCTTCCCCAATTCCCACCCACCCTCCCCCTATCTCCAGGTCAGTTCCAATGTCCCATTTTAAAGGTGAAAAAACAAAAAACAAAAAACCCCAAAGGACCAGAAGTGGCTTCTGGTCTCTGTGTCTCCTGGCCTTTCTTCCGCACCAGCTGCTAATGTTTTCTCTCAGGTCTGGCCAAACCTCCCGTGGGAGGGGAGAAGTCACTTCACGTGCTGGTTGCTGTCCACATGTCCTCTCTAAGGGCTCCACCCTCTTGGCCCTGCTTTGTGCCCAAGAAGCTGACTTTTGGGGAGCACTTCCCCTGTACCCTGCTTCTGCCGCTGTAGAGAAAGGTCAGGGCACTTGCTCCTCACGTTTCCCAGGTCAGATTCGGGTCAGAGGCAGTCGCAGTCGGGCTGCAGTTCCTTCTGGGTCGCAGTCATGCGGTGGTCACATCGCTGCCTCCCTCCCTCTGCGCTCAGCTTTGGGTGGAAGAGTGTCCCTGGCGCTGGCAGCCCTTGGGTGGCGTTCCCGAACGTGTGCACACCTCGATTTGCGATCCCTTCCTTCTGTCTTTTCAGTTCAACCATCTGAGTGGATTGGGGACTTTCTGCTGGGCCAGATGTACTTAGGGACCCTTCTTTTGAAAATAGATTAAAAACTGTCTTCTTGAGGTTCTGGTGAGGGTCGGATAAGGCCCAGTGTGTAAATGTGCTCCATCTGGCCCAGAGGAAGTTTGTTTTCACCAGTAATTGTAGGGGACCTGCGGCCAAACAGAGCTCGTGCCTTAACTGGTTTTCATGTTGAGATATTGCGGAAGCGCCCAGCCACCATCTCCATCTTCTAGGTCAGCCAAACTGCTACTTTGTGGCAGCTAGAGTCTTGCAGCTTTTATTTGGAAGGCAGTGAGATTAAGTGGATCCTTTGATCTGGGTGCGAAGCTGTGGGACCGTGTCAGGCCTCCCAGATTCATACCTTGGGCCGCCACCTGCATTGATCTGCAAAGGGTGCCCTGCCTCCCCCATCTCCACCTGTGACTTGAAAGACAAGCCAGAGTGACTCACTAGTGGCCTGGAGCAGCAAAGCAGGGAAACAAGTTCTCGGCAGGTCCGATGTCCCTAGCCACGCTCCACTTAGAGTCTTGAGCATCTGGTCCAGCCTCAGAGAAGAGGTAAGTGAGAAAAGTCTGCTCTGCGTGCCGTGCTCCCCCTCATTCTATTGACTGTACACTTTGACAGGTGCCTCCCCCCAGCCCCACTCCCTCCCATCTCATCCCAGAATACTGATCCTCAAGCTTCCGAGTGTGCCACTAATGAACATTCCTTGTTCCTTTAATGCCAGTCCAATTGACTCAGTAAAATTCCGAGGACATCTACAGGTATCTGCAACAGGCAGGTGCAATCTAAGCTGCAGGGAAGACAAAAATAATCAAGACATGTTGTCATTTCACCCGTGCCAACAAATGCCATTGTGATTAGCTGTGAAATTACCTGATTAATGAAGATAAACATTCCAGACAGCCCGCTAATCAGAGGGGCCCTCTAGCTGTCTGTGGCTATGCTTTGTTAGTGGTTTAGAGTGGATTTTTGAGCTGTCCTACTCTGTATTCAAAACTCAGCTCTACCAGGTACATGCTCTGTGACAGCGAGGGGGGAGCTGTCTCTTTTCTAGGGGTGTTCTGGGGCCAACGCAAGAAAGCCAGTTCTCAAATCTTTTCCTAACTCTGTGTGAAACTGACTCTGCATTGGGAGTTCAATCAAAACCTTCCAGATGGAGTGAAGGTTCACTCCAGTTAGTATGGCAGTCATCAAGAATACAAATAATAAATGCTGCTAAGGATGTAGTGAAAAAGGAGCACGTGTAGACTATTGCTGGGATTGTCAATTAATAGGAAAATCAGTATGGAGGTTCCTCAAAAGACTAAGAATGAGCCAGGCGTGGTGGCGCACGCTTGTAATTCCAGTACTTGGGAAGCTGAAACCGGAGGATCCGGGTTCGTGGCCAGCCTCAGCTACTTAGTAGGGCACCCAGCAACTTAGTGGGACTCTGTTTCAAATTAAGAATAAAAAAAATAGGACTGGGGGTGTAGCTCGGAGGTAGAATGCCCCTGAGTTCAATCCCCAGTACTGCAAAAAAAAAAAAAAAAGACTAAGAATGGAGCCACCATATGACCCAGCTAACCCCTCAGTATCTTTCCAAAAAGTCAGCATACTATAGTGATACATGCGTACCCATGTTTACTGCAGCACAACTCACAATGGATAAGTTATGGAATCACCCTATGTGTCTGTGTTAAAAATGTGTTATACATACACAGTGGAGTTTTGCTTGGTCATAGGAAGAATGAAATTGTGTCATTTGCAGAAGGATAAGTGGAACTAGAGCGCATCATACTAAATAAAATCAGCCAAACTCAGAAAATCAAGAGTCATGTGTTTTCTATTATATGTGGAAGCTACAGAGAAAAAGGGAAGTAAAGAAATCTCATGAAAACCGGAGATAAACCAGTAGAGTAATGGAAGGGGCTTGGGGATAGAGAGAAAGAGAAGGAACGGGAGGTATAAGGAAGAAAAAAGACCAAATTATGCTATATGCATGTATCAGCATATCACTAGGAATCTTACTATTTACACAACTATAATGCACCAATAAATTTAAAAAACGGAAATGGAAGAGCTACCCCTCTGGGATTTGGCTTGAGGAGTCGATTGTGAGCACTGACCAGCACACTGCTTCTTCTTTTCCTTCATTCACCTCCAGAATGGAAGTAATAACAATACCTACTTCATTGGCTTGCTATAGGGTTAAATGGTACAGAAGCTATACATGTCACAGAGGACGCGAGCATGTGTGTGTGTGTGTGTGTGTGTGTGTGTGTGTGTGTGTGTGTGTGTATTCTGCTCTTGTGGTTAACAGTCTATAGAGTTTCTCCTTGGGATTCTTCTAGCTGATGATGCAGCAATCAGGTATTCTAGAAATCGCAGACGGTGGTAGCCGGAAGGTAAGAAGCCTCCTCCACGACTTAGTTTTCTAAAACAAAGCGCAACACAAAAGCAACTCTTTGCTGGGGAATGACTCCGCTTCCTTTTCAGGAGACACAGCTCTGCTTCCCAGGAGCCAGCGGTGGTCAGCGATGGAAAGCAAAACCTTTCCCACCCCGTGTGACTAGGAGACTTGGGCAGGAAGGAGCGTGCTGGTGAAGCACCGCCTTGCAGAAGCTACCAGTGCAGGTGTCCGACAGTTTCATTCTTGAGAAGCCGGAGTTGAGTTTCTGGGGCTGCTGGGGAGGGCTCGGGACATGCGGCAGGGTAATAGGAAGGACATGGGGTGAGAAAAAGGTTCCTGCCAAGTTACCGAGAGACACATGATAGCTCAACAGGGAACCAAGAGTCAGGTTTAAGATTGTTGCTGCTCCACACTTAATAATTGAGGTCAAGGGTTTATCAAACCCTCACTGAGGGCCACAGAGAGGACAGGAGACCGCATCAGAGCAGGCAGCACTAGCCCTTGCCTGCCAGTGTGATTAAGAGGCATTTCTGAGATTTCGGAGAGCCCTGGCTCCTAACTGTTCACTAGGCCCCAGTCCCCACTTTCCCATTAGGTCCTGAAGAACCTCTCCAAACGTGTAATCTCCCACCGTGTTAAGGCAAAGTTGCCTCAAAGACAAATGTCACAGCAGACAAACGCCCCTCTCTGATCCACTTCCGTCAGCGGTGCCTACTACTGGCCCCGCTCGTGCTCTCTTAGATGAGGTGTGTGTCTGACGCAAAGTGAAGAGGGCTGATGTAAAGGGCATTTGGGTCTAACAAGCAGCCACGTAGGACCCTTCGGGAGCCAGCGGCTGCACGTTCTATGGTGGAATAGGGTGTGGGCTGCATGAGAGGGTAGACTGAGGCGGGGAACCTGGGGAACTGAGAAATGGAAGATGAGGGTGGGGGCGGGGCATACAGGAAGTGCCTGTGACCATCTCCCTGGACGTTTGGCCTGTGCTCATTGGTGAGCTAGAATGCTCAACAGGAAAGAAACTTCTGATAGCAAAAGGGTCCAAAAGGGGAAGGGCACCGAAAGGGCAGAAACCAGGATGGGGCTTCTCGGCCTCCTCCGCGGCAGGGAGGTGTTTTTTTGGTCTGTGGTCTCATGAACAGAGAGAAATCAGGAAAGGGAAGCTGAGCATTTGATCCTCCATAGAACACTGCCAATCACCCTTCTAGGGCTGGTAAGTGCAAAGCTGTCAAAGCTTCTTGACAACCTTGAAACTGTAGGCATTAGTAGACAGTGGTCCTAAGCCCAGAGGGAGGCTTTCCCTGTCCTCCTGAAGGCCATCTACCATCAAGAATAGAGGTTTTGGCTGGGTGTGGTGGTGCACGCTTGTAATCCCAGCATTTGGGAGGCTGAGACCAGAGGATCTGGGTTGGAGGCCAGCCTCAGTTACCTAGTGAGGCACTCTGCAACTTAGTGAGACCCTGTTTCAAAATAAAGAATAAAAAATAGAAATAGGATTGGGGGTATAGCTTGGAGGTCCAATGCCCCTGAGTTCACTCCCCAGTACCGCAAAAAAAAAAAAAAAAGAGTAGAGGTTTTGAATGTTCCAGAAACCACTTATGCATGCAAGAGAGAAGCTGTTTCTTCTTAATCCAGCAAATATATACTGAACACAGTAAATATCAGGCACATGGTGCGATGGTGACAGAGGAGACACAGGGGTCCTCTGTGTGTTTTCCCTGTGTTTCTAGTAGATGTCAGAGCGGACCAACATGACTCCATGAGTTCATCTCCTCCCATCTTTTTTTCCTGAGTTCTGGGGAGGAAGATAAATTCAAATGTGAAGTGCTATGTATAGGAGCTCCTTTCCTAAGGATTCAAACATTATAGTAATAGTAATTACTATTATCATTATTATTATTATTATTATTATTATTATTATTATTATATTTTGCCTCTAATTTTGGCCTATTATCCACTGTGCTTGGAATCAATGCTCAGGAAGTACTCTTTTCGCATCTATAAAATGATAAAAGCCAACGGTTGATGTTCAGTGAAATCATTTGAGGAATGATGAAATACTGCATAGACTTGCTTTCATACCACCTGGCACTTAGTAGGTTCTCAGTTAATGTTATCTATTATTGTTGCTATTGATCATTTAAAACTGATTCAAATTGCATGGGACATGGGCTCCTGGGCTATATTATCATTCAGGGATCAAGTTGATATATTTATCATTGTATGTCTGAACATCAAGGTGAGCAGAGGAAGACTTGCTTCCTCTGGGTGGATGGGGTACTCAGCCTCAGACTAGATTCCTTATAAACTTTAGCAAATATTCACCTTGTAGTTTTGTTGCAAAAGGGCTAGGGATGTAGCTCAGTGGTAAAGTGTGTGTTAAGCATGCATGAGGCCCTGGGTTCGAATCCTTGCACACACACACACACACACACACACACACACAAATATTATGTTTTTATCACAAATGTGCTACACATGCCTAGATGGAAAGGCATGGTCCAGTTGTGTGCTTTGAGAGAAAGAAGAAAGAGAATGCACAAATGAACAAAATAACTTATTTTTGTCATATACATTTTTTTCCTGGTCTTACAATGCCAGTGTGTGACAGGATTCTTATTTTATTTTAGAATTTTTCAGTTGTTTTTCTCTTTTAAATGCTCCTTTGGAGGAAACAAATCTTTCTATTGACATAGAAAATGAGTCATCGGAGAAGTGTCACTGCTTTCCTTTTGAGGGATTTTTTTTTTTATTAAGTTTTGTTTCCATTAAGTTTTAGCAACAGGAAAATATGGACTCTCGGCATCCACAGGGATATGATCAAATGGAAACATATGTCCCTTGTTTGTCCATGACTCTGAACCACGAGAAAACTCACAAATCACTCATGGACTTTCTAGAAAGGTCGATTGTCAAAATAGCTCCCTGCTCCCTTTATTTTTCTAACACCAAATGGGTATTCGTGTTTCAAAAAAGCAAAGTTGATAAAAAGCAGCTGACAGAAGGCCCACATCACGTACAGATCAACTATTTTTATTGCAGAAACAGTAGAGAGTGGATGAGAGATACGTCACTGGGCACGGAAGCCCGTCTGCACCTGTGCACACTTCTTGGCCTTCCTTGCCAACGAGGTCAAGATGCTGGTAATTGATTGGAAATCCCACATGGAAGAATCATAGATCAAGAAAGCCAATCATGGCCACACTTGCAGAGATTCACCCCAGTGGTTGGGCACAAGCAATAACAAATGAACTAAAGACATTTTTTGTTTGCTTTTAAAAATCAAACCTTCAGAAAATAGGGAGACTTGCCTAACATCACTGATGGTGCCACATATGACCAACTTTTAGAATCATTCAGTTGTTTTTCCCCATCCCTTAGTGTAAAAAGGAATTCTAAACCCTTTGATTTATTTGATTAAGTAAGAAATTCCCTCCAGTATTCCCAAGACCCAAAGCATCACCTGATGCTTAGCAGAAGTAGAATAAACACTTGTCAACTGGAGGAATTCCATGGCAGCTCACGTGCCAGAGTCTTTTGTGAACTAACTTGATTAGGATGTCCAATCATAAACGGCCCAAAACGCCTGCTTCAGTTAAAGTACTTGTACCCTGAGGAAGGGGAACAATTAAGCCTCCCTGACCCTAGTTTCCTCCTGTGAAAACAAAGGAATGGGCCTTTATCTGACCACTTCCAGTCCTATGAAGGCAAGAGGAAGCACGCGCCAAAGGCCGTGCGAATGTATGTCTCTGTCACTCTGAACTATGTTATGATGTGAGAAAACAGTGCACCAATAAAAGTATATATAAAATAATTCACTTGACACTGTCAAAGGATTCCTTTTCTCTTTTCTTAGATACCTGCGTTTTTTATTCCTCTCCTTTGAAATTTTTCTGTAGTCTTTCCTGCTTTCTACTTTTTATTTTTATTTTTCATTTGGTACTGGGGATCAAAGCCAGAGGCATTCTACCTCTTAGCTATACCTCCATCCCTCTCTACATTTTATTTTGAAATAGGGTCTCGATAATTTGCCTAGAGTGTCTTGAATTTGCTGAGACTGGCCTTGAACCTGCGATCCTTCCATCTCAGCCTCCCAAGTACTAGGATTACAGGCGTGCACTATGGCACTAGGTTCTGCTTTCTACTTCTTCTTCCCATTTTCCCACTGCTTTCTCTTTAACCATCACCCAGCAGGAACCATGTAGAGGCAAGGGAAAATACATTTCATGCCCTAATTCTGTTGAGTGTATTCCCAAAAAGACTTCATCGTGGGGCTGTTAGGATTCTGGATTCCCTGTGGGTTCTGATTTGTATTGCTCCCTCTGACTTATGTTTATATGTTTGTTACAATTCTGGTAATAATTAATCTTACTATTCCAGATAAGGTAAAAACACACACACACACACACACTAGTACTTTCTTTTAATTTTAAAGTAGAAATTAGCAAAAATCTTTCACATTTCCCCAAGATGTCTTGCTTTAGTCACCTTTTAGTGTGGCTATTTTAGCTGCTTCATGTGACTATCAATCATGCGCCTAAAGGAAACAGATAAACCTTGGGACAGGATTCAGCTCAGCATTTTTTTTTTTTTATTATCTCCCATATGCCTGGGTCTGATACTAGGTGGCTACGGGCACAGAGATGGGCATTCCGAGGGCCTGTAATGGAGGAGGCAAGAGAAGCGAAGTGTGAATATACTTATGTGTAAGTCTACATAGATGTCATAAGAAAAAATCAAAGTTCTAGGAGGACCAGAGAAAGGGAGAGATGATGTGGGTGTGTGGAGGTAACTGGTTTGGTGAAGTGTTTGGGGTCTGAAGTCGTGAAGTTTTTCCTGTCCTGGAGCGCATGGGTGTGGAATTCAAACCTTCCTCCCTTGGCAATGGGGTGCCATGGAAGGATTTCACCATGATCCACTCATGCTTTGGAAAGATGAATCTGGCAGAAGTAGGTGGGGTTGTCCGTGGTCTGGGGGCGGGGAGGGGCCTTGGAAGAGCCTCCTCTGTGTCCTGCTCCTGGTTGTACACTTCTGTGCCAATCCCCACTGCATGTGGTTGCAGCAGCTCACAGCTATAAAAATGTGTTGACCCAAGAGGTTTAATATTAACCAAAGTTATAGTCAAAGTCAATTCGGAGGATTCAAGAGAAAAAAAATCTGATGTTAATAGAGAAATAGAAGTCAATATTTGTAATGTGAGTCACAGGCTCAAAATAGAAAAGTAAAACACATCACTGCTACGGTTCCCAGAGGGCTGCGGGTTAGACAGCCCAGGAGATCTGTGAACCAGGCTTGACCACCCCCTAGGTCTATTTTAAAAATCCCTCTGGCCCCTTCCTCTAATTCCTAAATTCCAGAGCAGGATATTCTAGTGGAACTTACCAGATCTCCAGCCCTGCTGAAGTCATGATCTGTTTTCAATGGGTCAACGGAAAAAGAGATTTTTTGCCCCAGTTGTGAGTAACCTCTCTCTCTAGTGACGTGACATGGAACTAACTTATCATGATTTTATTTTGCAGTCTACACTTTATTCCACAGTGGCTATCGTTGTTTACGACTTCATCTCTTGTTTGTTGCCTATTTTGGAGAAGGCAACGGAGAGGGCAGGGACACAGAAACATCCAGACACACACATATATTTGACTATACACACACACACACACACACACACACACACACACACACATTTCTATAAATTAGCACTACAGAGGGGCGTGCTGTCCACAGAGGGGCTCTGGCTGGTGGTGGGGGGGGTCTCCATACTTTTCCTTATTGAGATGGATTGCCTGGGAGTGTCAATGATGTGGCTTGGTTCTGGCTCTGAGGTCGATCCTCGACCGAGGCTTCAGTGCACTTTACTAAGAGAGTTTGGAAAATGAGAGAATTAATGGAAATACAGGGCACACTCTGTAAACAGAAGTTACTTTCTTAACATAGGGCTTTACCCTTTACCCAGTTCCCAGAGTGGAACGTGCCACAGAAAGGATAAAATTGGCTGCACTTCACCCAATGTATTGGCATGCCGCAGGGCCAGATAGCATCTTGTCATTAGCGCCCACAAGAAGAACTAATTCAGTACTGAGTCTTGGGCCAAGGCATATTTGCTATAGTCTGAAATTTATAACGCAGACCTTTCTTTTTATTTCATATCCAGGAAGCCCACCTTACAAAGTTCAGCTTGGACAATATCTGCGTAAGAGAGGGGTTTATGTTACCTAGTGATGAGACTAAAGATGGTCAAACAAGAAAAATCCAGGAAATGGCAGTGATGGTTGGGCCCGGAGCAGGGCTGACTGCAGCTGATGAACCACGCTGGGCAGTTGGCTGGAACGCTCTGTCTTGGAGTTGGTCATTGTTTCTCCTTTCCAGTACGGCCTGGTCATCATCGGGTGGTTTATTATAAGTCACCTATCCCTGACCTGGCACCTGCTCTCTCATCAGCACGATGGGCTGGTCATATCCACACCTCCTTCCACGCATGTTTGGAGAAGTAATTAATACTTAGGACATGTTTTGAGATCACAGATAAAAGGCACTCTAACTGCCCAAGATGTTATTACATTATTTTATTTTCCTGTTCATAGTCAAGATCAAGTCTGTGGCAATTTAAAAATGAGACAAATTAGTACAATGTGTAATGTGAAGGCCCCCTTAACACCTGGATCTGTGTTGAACTAAACATTGCACTTGAATCATATGCCCGAGAAGTGGTACGAAGTTGTCTTAGGAAATTACAGTTGCCTTCATATTCAACTGTCAGATTACATATGATGACTCTACTAAGACCTCTTTATAAACGGTAAGTTATTAAGAGTACAGCACCTGCTCATATTGCCCGTCAAAACGGACTTAGTACCTGACCTCAGAAATGACCAAGCTGCGCATGACCTTTTGCAGATTTGTTTCTGTTTCTCTAGAACATTGTGTATCTCTTTGAACCATAGACAGGATGCATGGCAAGTAGTAATTTCAGTTTATTATGCTCATGTGAAAACTGGATTGTCACCAAAACCCTTCAGGATAGGATCCTCCTCTTAACAAAACTCACAACTATGAGGCATGTGAGGTGTAGATTAAGAGGATTTTTTTCCCCCCTGAGGAAGAGGCACTGGCCTGAAAGCTTGCATGGTTATTACAGAATTCTTCCATCAGATCTTTCGAAAGAAAGGTGGAGATGACCAAAGGGCAGAAGGTCACCTATGTAGTAAGATCCACGTGAAATGTTAATTAAAATGGAATGTGTAAGGAGGATACATATGTCCTGGCCACATAATTTCCAATAAAATCACTCTACGTTGATTTTCATCTTCCTCGAGATTGCCCAAAAGGCCACATCCTCTTTCATTTAGAATTCTTTACAAAAAGTTTATGGATGGAGCTTGTGGGTTGGGCAGGGTTCTTGAAGTGAATATAAAATGCTATCCACCCATGCATTTTTCAGAAGAAATACTTTATTCCCCTTTCATTATACTCCTAACATGTGACCCGTGAGAACCATTGTGCCATGAGAACTGGCGTAGGAGAATCCTGTGTATTTGAACATAACTGAGTGAGATTTATATGCAGTGTCAATTTGTTTCCACATGCAGATCAGGCAAATTGTTTTCAGATATTTAATTATGCTTTCCTGGATGCCATCTTGAATTTTGATTGTTCCGTAACCCTCACCCAATCACAACTACCCAACCAGAGTCTAAAGTGCATATAAAGTATGTGACCTTGTACCCACGGTACCCATAAAAAGCATCCTAAGGGTGTGCCGTCCTTCTCAAGAGAGAGCAAAGATCATCTCTTGGAATTTGGCCTAAGATCCGGGGTGTGCAGGGACAAAGTGCCATTGTCAAGGTGGGGCTGGGCCTGAGTTTTCTAATCAGGTTCCATTTCCAGCTCACCTCTCTGGCTACTACTCTAAGCCACCACACAAAAAAGCCCCCGCTCTCTTGCTAAAGAGTGAGGCCACTTGGAGAAAGAGACTTGAAGGCGGAGAAATAACGAAGAGGTCTCTCAAGGATAGGATGGGCTGTGGAGAGAAGAAGGAGTTGGATCTTCAGCTCAGCCTGACCCAGCCTTGTCGGCAGCTGAGTGTGGCCACATCCGGGCAGCCATACCTAGGTGAAGTAGAGACAGAGTGTCCCAGTGGACCCTGCCCTGATCTCAGACGCGCAGGGTTACGAGCCATGGAGTGACTGTTGTTCCAAGCCACTGTGCTCCAAGGTGGTGTGGAATAAATGCACAGCCATGGAAAACTGAATCAGTGTCTGAATGGCCCCAGGAGCTCAGGCAGAATTCAAGATCCAAATCTTGGGATGTCCTAGGGAGGCTTGGCAGTGCAAGACTTAGGCAGGGAAGTGCCAGCACTGCGGTCCTTGTTGGGGTTGAAAGTACATTTCCCAAAGGTCAGGTCTTTGGGGAGATTACTGGCAATGATAAGAGGGTAAAGGAAGCCGGCTTTAGTATAGACCACACAATGTAAGGTGCTCGATCCATCCACCTTCCCCTCAGTGGATAGCAAGACTTCCTGCAGGCTGCCTCTGTCTTGATCAGAACCAGAACAGGTGTCTCGGCAGGTTGGAAGCTGAGGAGCTGGCGGGGTTATATGGGTGCTCTCCATATAATTAGCTCATGCGCCATCACCCAGGAGAAAACAAAGCAGCAGCCCCCTCCACCAACCAGACACTGAGGGGCGGGGTCTGTGCCAGATCGTATAGGATAAACACGAGCATCACCATCTTGGGTGGTACTTTATCATTTGCTCCTTCAAAGTTGCCCTTGGTACCAGCTTCTATTATTGAGCCAAAGTGTAATAGGAAGATAGAAATCTCCTAGGAGAACCATTCCAGGCCCTGCTGGCCTCTGGGACAGTCCAAGTGTCTGCTCTATTGGTTCTGCCATCTGACAGATGGGGGTAAAATCGTCAGGGTTTTTATGTGATTCTAATACTCAGACATTTTTTTTAATAAGCAAAAGACTGATGGTCAGTGTCTCAATGGATAGGAAAATACTTAAATACTCAGCCAGAGTTTCTTGAGTCTCTTTTATAGGAGCCCCGGCGTCAGCCAGGTTAGGAAGGATAGAAAGATAGAGAAGTCCTCTTTACGATTCACCTGTTTGCCTGAGCACAGTGTGGTACTTCTGAATTTGATTCTGGTGTGTGTGTGTGTGCGTATGTGTGTATGTGTGTGTGTGTGTGTGTGCGCGCACGCACGCATTCCTGCCATCTCTAATAGGTTTGGCATCTCCATGCCTCATATTGAATCTTTCAAAGCTGTAAATAAGTTGAGGCAAGAGGCTGACATCATTAATTCAATCCTGAAAAAGCAGGACCTTGGAAAGAGGAGAGGAAAGGGAGAAATAAGAGATTCTCTACAAGTCAGTCCTTCTTGCTGCTCTTTACCAGAGACCATAGAGAATGAACCCAAGCTGAGTAGACTTTCTCGTCCTGTGTGTTTGTGCACGTAAGGTTCCGGGGTCACCGAGGTGCTGGCCTTGTGTGCACCACTGTTCCTTTGAGGACCTGGTGCAACTAACTCCCCAGGAGCTAGTTTAACCCATCGAATTGTGCTACAGATCAGGCGCAATGAATCTCTCTAATCTAACTTGGAAGGACTTTACGCAGATTAAAAAGGGTTAAAGTCCCAAGAGAATGGCGAGCACTCTTTTGTGGGGAAAAGTCCTCCTAATCCGACATTTCCGCACATTCCAACCATACCTCCTGTTGGAGGACCCAGGAGATTTCCGGGTCCATCCCATATGATTTAATGATTTGTAGAAGGCAAGAATATTAACACAGTCGATTTGATTACGAAAAACTGACTGATAAGATAGCAGATAGGTTAACTTGCTACTTTTCTAACCTCCTTCATAGCTCATCATATACAGAGCTGAGAATTGATTAAAAAAAAAAAAGCAAGCCCCCCCCCACACACACACACACCCGTACTTTCAGTGCTTTCATTTGCTCTATCATTTTGTTTCAGGGCAATAGCCTCTATTTTTGATAACCTAATCATTTCCTCAATAACCAATGGCGATGTCACAATTGAAATATTTTTACCTCAGATGGAAAAAGAATACCTGTAGATAGGCCCTGTTTACACTGGAAGAAAATAGGGTTTAGCACAAGGTAAGGAGTGAGACATTCTAGTTTTAATTCAAACACTAGCCATTATCAGAGTGTTATCACAGAGACAAGCTTCCAGGGATCTGCTGATCTCAAAAGTTGCTTTTCCTCACGTCCTTATTCCTTACAGACATCTCCAGCATAAACCCTACAACATCAGGTCTAGAAGTGAACTTGGAGTATGCGGTCTTTCCATGTGTCTGCAGGGGTTTGGGAGATCTCTGCATATTTTGGCCTCAAGAGCTTGTTTTATATGTGTTGTTTAGAAGGTGCTAACTCTCTGAAATAAGCCGATGAAGGAATTGTTGCTTTATATGCATTGATCTCAGGAAACAAGAATAAAGTCAAAAGGTTTAAAAGTGAATTGCAAATTGAAATGGTCTCAATTGCACTCTAGAAGTACTTGACATTTAGCAAACCAAAGGTTTTTCTCAGTGATAAAAGAGCTCTGTGGGAAGACACGTAAATTTCCGTGATATGATTCTATCTCATATTAGAGATTAAAAAAGCACTGTCAATAGTAAGATGTAACTATAACATTTATGGATGTATATACAGAAGATATACATTCAATAATAATTTGAGCCGGACTTGGTGGCGCACACTTGCAATCCCAGTACTTGGGAGGCTGAGATCGGAGGATCCGGGTTGGTGGCCAGCCTCAGCTACTTAGTGAGGCCCTTCCCAATTTAGTGAGATCCTGTTTCAAAATAAAGAATAAAAAATAGGGCTAGGGGTGTAGCTCCGGGGTAGAATGCCCCTGGGTTCAATCCCCAGTACCGAAAAAAAAAAAAAAAAAGAATAATTGGGTCCCTCCAGTCAATGTTCAGACAATTAAAAATGATCTAAATTTCTTTTCTTCTGGGGCTTCATTACTTTCAAGACACACATGTACTTGTATGCTTTCCTTATTTATTAGAGGAAACATTTTTTTTTTTCAATTTAATTGGGTGAGGTACTTGTGGCCTTCCAAATATGGGTTGAACAAGAACTAAAATTCAGATTTAAGGGTTATCACCTAAAGCATTACATCTTTAATAGTGGGCACAAAAATGCCTTAGGACTGGAGACCAGAGAAACTCTGGTCAGAGTTTGAAAAATGCGGTAGTCCTAAAAATGACCCTGATAATTATTTAGGATGAAGTCAAGTCTGAAAAACAGACTTCAGTAAAAATTGTAATTGTGTGTGCTTAACCAAATATTGTCCAGTGTAACTGACAGTGAGAAAAGTGAGAAGTCAGATAATCCCTTGACTGAGTCTTTGGAACCTGATTTTCCCCTAAATCCCGAGTCTAGCAGCAGTCCTATGTAGTGCACCCTCTGAAGATAAGCAATAAAGCAGGTCATCCCCTGGTCACCAGGCAAAGGAGGCTCGTGTGTTCCTTGCGTTGTCACCTACAGGGTACTTCTTAACAGGGCCTCATTTCCAGGCCCCAGTCCCCTGGCTTTTCCAACCAGCTTTGGTCCTGACGTTTCATTCATTCCCTGTTTAAGGTGAGTATGCAGAATTTATTCTACACTAAGGTGTCACTAAGTGACAAAAGAAGAAAGAAGATGACTAGCCAGAATTCACTATCTCCAAGAACCTCCTTGTAGTGAAAACGACCCACAGAATACCTCCCTTCTGTAAAGTCCTAATTATTGAAGGCACATGGTACTTAGTAGCACTTATTACTTAATGATTATTAAGAAATGAATTCACTCAACCCTTGGGCTTTGTAGAAATAATCATTATGAGTTGTAGATCCAATGGAGGCATAGGGGTCAGATAGCATGGTTTGAAGAGTGCTCTGAGCTGGGGGGAGGGAGGAGGCACTCAAGCTGCAGAAGCTTAGGAAAAGTGGGACACATGGGGAGGGAAGGGGAGAGGTCAGCATCCGGGAAGGAGCAAGCAAGGGCGAGAAGGGAAATTAAGTGAGCTGCTCAGGGCGGGCATCTTCCAGCCAACCTGGCTAAGCTTCAGAAGCTAGCTCTGCAGCCTCCCTGACTATGTTACATTAGGCGTGTACTTAACCTCGCTGATCCTCAGCTCCTCACCTCTAAAATTATGATAATAGTATTCGCTTCAGAGCACTGTCAGAAGGATGCAGTGGCCTTGTGTGTGTGAATCATTTAGCGCAATGCCTAGGACACACTCCATAAACAGTTGTGTTATGTCAAAACTGCCTTTGTGTTACTATTGTTATTAAAGTGAGCTTTAAATGCCAGCCCTGTGATAAAATACATATAATCCCCCCCCAAAAGAAGCCTATGAAATGAAGCCATTTGGAACCAATGAAGCATGCATGATAAGTTCTGTGAGTCCTATTCATGAATTCACTCAATCCACTGATATTTCTTTCTTTTTATAGGAGGGTAATTTAAAAATAATTTAATTAAGGCATTATTTATTTACAAGATATCAGGATGTAGAATAACATAAGGGATACTATAGAACCCTGGAGTAAACACTAGCAGAGCTCTATTTTACAATGGTGTGTAGGAACAGGCTTAGACTGGCTCCTAAGTTTTGACTTAAATTCTTCTAAGTTCACAAGTTAGTTGTCAAACATAGCCATTATTATAATTATAAATTAAACTAAGTTAACTATATAAATTTATATATATATATATATATATATATATATATATATATATATATATATATTTGCGGTACTGGGGATTGAACTCAGGGGCTTTCTACCTCCGAGCTATACCCCCAGCTCTATTTTTTTTTTCTTCTTTGTTTTGAAACCAGGTCTCATTAAGTTTCAGAGCGCCTCACTAGGTAGCTGAGGCTGGCCGCGAACCTGGATCCTCCGGTCTCAGCCTCCCGAATGCTGGGATTACAAGCGTGCGCCACCACACCCGGCTTTAATTGGTGCATTGTAATCATACATCTTTGTTAGGTACAAGCTGGTAAAGGCATACATGCACACGTTTCTCATTTAACTTCCCTTATTTCTTAATCACATTATTTCAGATGCTGTCCCAGGCATTCAGGATACAAAAACAAGGCAAGAGTCCCTGCCCTCAAGGAGTACCTAGTATAAGAGAGATAGCCACGGAGATAGATAAGACAGGAAATGAAGTACCATTGTTGTGGTAAGCTGCGGGTGTGGATGGCAACTGGGAACCCAGGCTACCCACGGGGATGTGGGAGTCCTGGAGGCCTGCTTGGGAGAAGCGGTCAACTTGGGTGTTGTAAGATGAGTGAAAACTTTCAGACAAGAAAGAGTATTTCAGTTAGAGACAGTTTCAGCAAAATTATCAAAGCATAAGCAAGGTGTGGTGGTGCACACCTATAATCCCAGTACTTGGGAGGCTGAGATAGGAGGATCCCAGTTTCAAGGCCAATCTCAGCAATGTAGCAAGACTTTTAGGAAGCTAGCAAGATCCTGTTTCAAAACAAAAGATTTTAAAACGGAGGGTTGGGGGTGTAGCTCAGATGCAGAATGCCCCAGGGTTCAATCCCAAGTAACACACACACACACACACACACACACACACACACACACACACACACACACTCCAAATTCCCAAATTATCAAGCATGAAATACCCTA
>PVLC010012596.1:22500-43874 GCA_004027655.1 Graphiurus murinus
ACAACGGCCAGGGGAGTCGGTTAGGAGGCTACTGCCACATCCTTCAGGTCTGAGATAAAAGTACCTGAACTAACATCGTGACGATGGAGTCCTGCCATCTCCAACCTTCGTGCCTCTAAGTCAATTCTCAGCTTGTTGTCTAGTTTCCTAAACTCAGCATAGCCCACAGTTTATGTCCCTCCCAAGTCTGCCTCTCTTCTTATATATTTATATATCTCACTTCTGACACCGTTACGCATTGCCAGCCAAACCAAGAAAATCCAAATCATCCTGACTCTTTTCTCTGCTGAACCCTCCTGTATCCAGTCAACCTCAAGTGTTCCTTATCTAAGCACATGGGAAATTTCTAAATCTACTCTTTCTTGATAACCACACTATCCCAACTATCTAGCATTTTGCAATAACATTTTAACTGTCTCTTTATATCCACAAATAGCAAAACAGGGCTAGGAGTCAACATTTGAATGTGGAGGCCAGATTGCCTGGCTTCAAATCCAGGCTCTCACACTCTTTAGCTCTATACATGTGAACATGTTTTTTCATCTCTTTCTGCCATTTCTACATGTGTAAAATGGTAAAACGCAGTAGTGCATATCTTCCAAGGCTGTTAGAAGGGTAAATGAGGTTTCATTCATTCATAGATTCATTCATTCATTCATTTGTCTAAGTATTTGGGATTGGACTCACAGGCATTTTTTACCTCCTGGCAAAACTCCTAGCCATTTTCTTTTATTTTGCATTTTAAAACAAGTCCCACTAAGTTGCTGAGGGTCTTGCTAATTTGCTGAGACTGGCCTCAAACCTACAATTCTCCTGTCTCAGTCTCCCAAATACTGGGATTACAGGTATGTACCACCATGCCCAGCTAAATGAGGTCATATTTATAGAGCACTTAGAATGGTATCTGGCATTATAGCTGTTATGTAATGTTTTCTGTTTTAATTAGTATAAAAATAATTTACCCTCTTTACTGTTGAAAGATATGACCATGTCTCTTTTAGCAGATTCTATAATCTGAACTCTAAGCTGGACGATGGCACGCATACCGCACCTTGCTTAATTCTCCCATCTCATCTGCTACCACCCTGAGCCTCACAGTACATGCTCAGGCAATGCTGAATCATATAAGTGCGTTTGCAACCTTTGATCAGAAGCCACATACATAGAGGCCACTTACGCATTGCACATTCACGTCTTCCTGGTTGTCCCCAAAATAGTCTCTCTGTTAGCCATGTCCCCAAACCCTTTCCTCAATACTGCTTACGCATTTCTGAAATGCCAGTTCAGACATCATTTCCTTCCATGCAGTCTCTGTGAATGCCCAGGCTGGATCAAGTGACACCCCCCCCTCCACTTATGAGATAGTTTATCACTGTGTGAATTGTATACAGCTGAAATCATCTTTGTGATTCTATTCCCAGACCAGACTAAAACTTTCTTGAGGGTAGAGACTTAAGCCTCAGAGAGACAAGGAACATGCTAGGTATATACCAGGGTCTCATAAACATTTACAGAAATAAGGGGGAAGATTCAACAGGCTTGGCAGTTAACTAAATGGGGAAGTAGGGAAAATAAAAGAGGGAAACTGGAAGCTTATTCCAAAGTTTGAAGTCCATGTTGCCTCAAGGATCAAAGTCATATTTATAGAAACAAGGAAGTCAGAAGGAGGAACTTCTTTGACAGAGAAAATAGCAAAATTCTAATGAGTTAATTTTTATACAAATTGAGTAGAAAATGCCAACCAGACATACAGTAGAAACCCAGGCTGCATAGTAGTAGACAAAGGCCATGCAGACTTGAGACTGGATGTGTTTGTAATACTTCACTAGATTGAACTGCATAACAAATAACCAACAAATCTCAGTAACTTATGACAACATCAGCCTACTGCTGCTCATATAGCTCTTCTCCTGTCAATCAGGGGCAACTCTGTCCTAGGCTACATGTATATAATGTTCCCACGATGAAAAAGTAGAGTAAGAGTGGACACAGAGCCAACTGCACAAGCACATCTAAAGCCCCAGGTCAGATATTAGACACATAGTAGCCACTCATATCTCATTACCCAAAGCAAGTCACGTGGCCAAGCGAGAGTCAATAGAGTGGGAGCCTGCTAAGGGCATGGGAGGACATACGATATTATAGGCAAACACAGTAGTCCTTCCTTGTCCACAGGGAACATGCTCCAAGATCCCCAGGTGGATATCTAAAACAGTATACTGTGAACCCTATATCCAGCAGGCCATGTTTTGCCCTCTTTGTTTATACATCATAGTCATCTTGCAGTTTGAGGGGCCACAGCAAAGATAGAACAAATATCTTCTTCCTTCTTCACAATTTCACAGATTTGTTCTAATAGTAGATCTTAGAAACCTCGGGATACTATTTTTTATTTCCTTACTAAATGAAGAATTTTCACCTTTTCAATTAAAAGAAGCATTTTCAGCTCCCTTTGGAATTTCTGAATTGCCATCATCACTATATTCTTGTGCTTTGGGGCCATTATTTAGTAAAATAAGGTTACTTGAACACCAGCGCTGTGATACGAAACCCAAGACCATGGTAGTCAGTCTGAGAACTGAGACAGCTACTAAGTGACTGACAGACAGGTAGATATGCAGCTCGGACACACGGACAAAGGGCTGATTCATATCCTAGGTGGGACAGAGCAGGAAGACATGAGATTACATCACAGGACTCGGAATGGCACGTAATTTGAAAGTTATGTTTGCTCTTAGAATTTTCCATTTACTACTTCCGGCCTGTAATTGAAACACATAAAGTGAAACAATAGATACGGGGGACTAGTGCAATGCTCAGGAGCCCAGTGGGAAGAGTGGAAGTACGTCTGTAGATCGTGTCATACATTAAATTTCTAATTACAGAGAAAAAAGAAACCCAAGAAATAAGAAAGGAAATAGCTCAAAGACAGGGAAGCAAGGAGGAGAACTTACATAGTAAGTTATAAAGCAAGGGAAAAGAGACCCAAATCCAAGGAAAGTGGGAGCAAGACCAATAGAGCAGATGTCAATGAAAATGAGATCTGTATGAGACTGTGAGGTAACAGGAGAGGGAGCTGGGAGCGGAGGTACAGGCCTCTAATCCCAGTACTTGGGAGGCTGAGCCAGGAGGATAAAAGATTCAAAGCCAGCCTCGGCAAGTTAATGAGATCCTCAGCAACTTAGCCAGACCCTGTTTCAAAACAAAAAGGGCTAGGGGAGGGATGAAGCTTACAGGTAGAATACCCCTGGGTCCAATCCCCAGTACCCCTCCCCCAAAAGAGGCAGGATATGGGATTCAGATCTATGCTGAGCCCATATTTGTACAGATTTCTGGTTAAGTGACACTTGGTTATTCCCAGGTTAGTGTGACTGTCATAGGAGAGTGTCTAGGATGAATTTGAACACCAAGTCCTATAATAGCTGGATTGTGTGTGAGCCAAAAGATAAGAAATGCAGAGTATATAATGCAGCACTGCTAACCCTAACAAAATATCAGGGATATTGTTATAAAGGAATGGGAGATCTTTTCTGGCCTTGGGTTGGTCTAGGGAGCAAGATTACTGAAAGTGTCTCTCAAGAATCTCCTATATCTTAGAAAGTCTAACAATAGAATGGTAGCTTCATGAAACAACCAACTCTCAATGCCATGGAAGTTTTCAAACAGAATCTAAAAACTACATGAATATATATATGGAAAAGCACATGCCCCAAGGAATAAAGCAGTCCAACAGATCCTCACTATCCCTTCAAAATAGTAATGCATAACTTTATGGTCAACATATATAATACACTTGCTAGCATATATCCACCATTTACTTTTTTACTTCTCTAACTTCTTTTGTACAGAACATATTTAGCTTTTTTTTTTGTCCCTATTTAACAGATATTGGCAAGTGCCTGAATGTGATGGCTTGAATTCCATCCCCTAAAAATATGTTGAAGTTCTAACAGAATGTGTCTTGGAAATGGGACCACTGAATATCTAATTAGCTAAGATGAAGTCATGCTGGAGTAGTGATGTTCCTTTATTCAATATGACTGGTGTCCTTATAAGAAAGAGAGACGACAGAAATGTCACATGACAACAGAGGCAGAGATAAAAGTGCTGCAGCTACAAGCCAAGAAATGCCAAGAATTGCCAATAAACCATAAGGAGCTAGGAAGAAGGAGCTAGGATTCTCCCCGACGGGATTCAGAGAGACATGGTCCCAACACCTTGACTTTGTACTTCCAGCTTCAGAATTATGAGAAAGTGAATTTCTGGTGCCAAGCAGCACGTGGCACTTTGAAAGGCCAGTCCTAGGAAACCAATAAATTGAACTATGTTTTGAAAAGTGGCAAAGTATCTTTTGAAATGTCTACTGGTGATGATTGAAAGCAACTTTAACTAGAGGAGAATTTTTTTTCTTGTAGCTGAAAACCTCTATTAGTCTAAGAGAGTAATAGAATTCTGTGCCCTATGGAATATGCAGGAAAATGTATCTTAGTATAGTAACAACCACCTGCTAGTAACTTGTGGTGAATTAAGAAACATTCCTCAAGAATGCTCTCTGGAAGTCCTACATTTAAAGATTGTCTTGGTGAGTCTTCTTTATATTGTGCATATTATTTGTATTAAAGATTTGAGCTTCAATTTGGAGTAAATATTTTTGGAAACTCAAAGGAAACTTCCTTGTGATGTTTAGGAGTTGTAATTGCTTTAAGAAGAGAGGGAAAAGGAAAAATTCTCATTTGATTAAATACAATGCTTTTGCTTAGTGTCGTTTGAAATGTAGCTACAGTGGAAACTTTTTAATTCATTATTTGCATTGTCCTGGGGAGCTCTTGGCACAGAGGAACTGGAGGTTACAAAGCAAAAGGACATGAGGCTTTCGATCTGGAAATGTCTTTAAGACAGGTCATCAGGGCTTTAGAATATATGCCTGACAGCTCTGGAGGAATGCTCACACTGGTCCACACAAGGGCGCAGGCATGTACACCGAGCTACACAGACGTCTGGAAGTGAAATAACCCTGGCAGCCATTAGTGCTCAACATCTTTATTTTTCAGGGAAGGTCTAGAGACGTGCCCAATGCTCTCATACCAAGCATGGACTAAGCCTGGAGTCTACTAAGCTCATCAAGTGCTAATTAAACACCCACCAGGTGCACCTGTTGGCCACAGTCACCAGAGCCTCTGAAAACATAGGTATTGTTCTCACAGATTGGTATATGAGACAACCAAATCCAAAACAGACGCTGCTACCTTTCCAGGGCCATAACAAGTAAATGGCAGAAGGGGGTCTGGGACCTAAGTCTCTTCCTTCCTAGTGACTTACATTTACACTCTAACCAAAGAACTATATGAACAGCACACTTCATTCTCACATGTGTTTGTACAAAAGAGACATCAATTTGCACAACGTGTGCCCCTTCCCTTTCAGAGGAATAATTCTCAGCTCCAACCCCAGTGTACCGAAAATGTTCTTCTTGTAGCTTTGATTTAAGCCAGGACTTTCCTTCCACTTTGAAATACCACCTTCCATTATGTGACCATATGGGGAAGCCATCTGAGTCTAATTGTTGTCATAAACTCTTTGTCATCTTGGGGAGTTGCCATTTCTAAACTGTTCATATTCTTCATGGATACTTCCTTTAAGAACATACCAAGACCTGTGGATCCTCAGAGAATACAGAAGTTTGCAAACATTTTGAAAGTTGGAAACTAACTTTTGTTGAATCATATGAAAGTTCCCTTCCTTGCCCTGGTGTTTGGTGTCATGAGATCTATGGATTACTCTTGAATCATTCAGTTCTACCCAGGAGCCAAGTTAAGTTCCCATAAAGATACCTCAAAAGGAAGATTTTGCTTGAAAAGAGGTCAAGACTAGATAGATAGAAATCTCAGAACTAATTAGCAAAAAAGAAAAATGTAATCAATGATAATAAACATAAAATATAATGGTTTTAGACACCTATTATATGTCAGGGATTTTCTATAAATAATTATCCTACCTTACAAACTAGAGATGCTTCTCTACATTTTCCAGAAATGGATACAGTGAGTTTTATAACTTACTAAAATTCTCCCAATTCAAAAGTGGCAAAACTAATACTGAGAGATAAGAGTACTCAACTGCAATATTCTATGCTTCTTTCTATACCATGTTGCTGCTTTGTAAAATTAGCCTCCAGTTATTGATTAGTAACAGAATAGACTCCCAGTACTGTCCTGCTTGCAGGCAGACAGCACTGTTCTGCAAATGGAGAAGATAATACTGAAGTAAGTGGTAGTAACTGAGGGTGCTAACTGCCAGGTGTCGGACCATAAACCCTTTGAACCAGGCTGCCTCTCCATAGAACAATGAAAGAGAAGTCCCAAACACCCAGGGCAGATATTTCAGTAGCTAGGGTTCAGCTAGTGGTCTCAAACTATGATCTGCTCATCACAAGTTCCAGGTTCCCTCTAGCCATGCCCTCCTTCCACTCTGACTTCCTTGAGCACCACAATATAGATGTTGATACCCACAAGCCAGTTCTGACACTAGACAAATTACCTACAAGGCCACGGAGACCAAGGTCCTCAGAAGTCATTGTATCCTGGATTTCCCCTGGGTTAATTTTAATAAAGGGATAAGTGTTGGGCTTGGCATGGGAACGTTCATTATAATTATTCATCATCCAATTCATCACAGCATTTCTACACAGAACTGCCTTCTGCCAGGCCCAATCCATGTTTCTTTGCTTCTACTTCTTTCTTTAAAAATGCAATCTGTTAAGTGACCCATGTTAACACTAGTAGTAAGATTTATTGTCACAATGTTCTTTCTGACATGTTGCACCAACAAGAGCCCAACAGCAGGTTTTTTTTTTTACATAAATTCATAACTTTAATTCCTCCATGAGACAAACAAAGAGATAAATCCAAATGGATATTCTATAAAATATGAAAGACTAAAGAACTGTCGCATATTGGGGAAAAGTAAGAAGACAAAACAAATTACAATGCGATGTGAGATCCTAGATTAGATCCTGGAACATAAAGAGGATGTTGTTGGAAAGAACAGGGAAATGTTTTAAATGCCTGTAGTTTATTGTTGTGCTATTAAGCTAAATTTGTCCTGAGAAGGATGTCTGTGTAGTTCAAATTCTTAAGTAATGAACTGAAATCTAACTAACACTAGCCGGAAATCTACCTTGCTTTTCAACAGCAGTGTGCTTTTTGTAATTAATGGCTGAGCTCAGCCAATCATAGGCAGTCAACTGAGCAATGCAAGGTCAAATCAGGCAAACAAGGAGCTGCAACCAATCAAACTATTTCTGTACCTACATGTTCTGCCTATAAATGCAGCCTGCCTAAGTTGAAGAGCAAGCTTTCTGAACTTCTTCTGGTTCTGAGTACTACTCAATTTATGAATTGTTCTTTGATCAATTACACTCTTAAATTTAATTTGTCTTAAGTTGCTTTTCTTTTCTTTTTTTTTTTAAATGGTGCCAATGTTCATGTCCCTGTTTTGATCATTGTAACATGGTCATGTAAGATGTTACTGTCAGGAAAAGCTGGGTGAGGGTCATAAAGGAACTCTTTGTACTATTCTTGTAACTTTTCTGTAAATCTAAAATGATTTCAAGATCAAAGTGTTTTGTTGTTGTTGTCTTGTTTATTGAACGTTCTAGTTAGTAGATAAAGAGTATAAAATCAAACTGAGAAATCAAAACCAGAGTGGTTAGGTTGAAATCTCTGCTCTACAATTTCCAACCTCTGTTGCCTTAGACAAGTTCCCTGAATCAACCTAAGCTTGGGTTTCTTAATTGTCTAATAATTATTACTCCTTGGGTTTATTCCAAGCATAAGATAAGATAATATTTAACTGGTGTAGCATAATGCTTGGTACATGTAAGGCATCAAATTAGAAGCTATTGTCATTACTTTTGATGAGAATGTATCATTTTGTCCTCTGAGATGGATGCCTAATAAACATATCCTCAACAGGGCATTAACAACTGATAATATTTTTTGTATCACTTTTCTAGGAATATTTGCACTTTAATTAAACTATCTTAAAGATGCTGTGAGAGAATTCAGTGGCAGATTGTATTTTCTAAATAATATCTTCTACTGCATAGAATTTTCTAGAACTTTGTCATCACCCCATCAAGAGGTGTAATCTATGTGCCCTCCTCTGGTATCTGGGCAGGTGTTTCTAAGTGCTTTGGTCAATACAGTTTGATGGAAGGCACGCTATGTGATTTCCAAACATAGGTCTTCAAAGCACCTTGTCATTAGCCTATTCTCTTAGGCTTTTACTCTTTGTTTGGGTGAAATTCAAGCAGTTCATGGAGAGATCCATATGGAGAGAAGAAAGGCCCCTGCCCATACCCCAGCCAAGCTCCCAGCTGGTACTCAGCATCACCTGGTCAACCATATGAATGAACTCCCCCCTCACCGCCCCCGAGAGTGCACCTTTCAGCCCCCAGTCTGGCCATTCTGATGAAGCCCCAGGGAGTGAAGATGACCTCCCACCAAGCCCTACCCATCGCAAATGTGTAAGGAAAGCAGTACTATTGTTGTTTTCAGCTTTTAAGCTCTGTGTCGACTTATTAAACAGCTACAGATATAACACGTAACAGAAAATGCTAAAGACAGAAAGGATCAGGAACAGATATGGGATTCTTGCAAATGTGGGCAGATTTGAGACCTGGAGCTGGTAATGGGCTTGAACAGCTTGGGGTATTCAGTGGACTTGCAATGCGTTCCTAGTGCAAGAAAGATGAAAAGTGGTTTTATCTGGCGGATCAGAAAATGGAACAAAATGGGAACATCTGAGAATGAGCCAATGTGGTGGGGCAGAACCCTGGTGCAGATTACCAGGGAAGACGGCATTACAGTCATTACAGTCAGAGCCAGTACCAAAGTGAGGCCCCAGGGCTGGTCTACTGTCGTAGGTGAAATTTAGTGTTTGAGGTGTCGGTTAACTATGCCATTCTCTCTTTCTTGGTTTAAGTCTATTGAGAACAGAGCAAAGCAACAGGAACTCAAGTCTAGTATGAGTGCTTTAACCTCCAAATGTAGGATTTCTGGTATTTCATGTCTGAGAAACACATGGTTTGAGCCTCAAACAAATCGGGGGCTGCCCACTCTTTCACTTCCTCATGTAGGACGTGCCTGAATCAAGACCACACGACCGGGCTTCCCGGAGCAGATGCCATCTGGGCAGGTGGGTAGTCATTGCCTGGTTTGTCTCCCAGGGAGAGACCTCAAAATGTCTAGACCGCTCTCTGAGGAGCCACCCCCACCTGACCTGCACCGTGTGTGTTTGCAATGGGGAAGCAGACAGAGAAGGAATTATAGTGATGAAGGTACTTCCAGAGGCTGAGCCAGGACTGGCCAGCCAAGAGCCCAGAGCCCAGAGCCCAGTCCACCCGGAGAATGTATTCTTCCCCATCTCTCCTTCGGCTTGGTCAACCCTCATCAAGAAGTGGCAAAACTGGGGAGGACTCAGGAAAGAAAAGGCAACAGTTTATCCCCACACTTTCCGAGAGGACCAGTGTCTTAGGTCTGAAACGAGACTTTGGGAAACCAAGTGCTGTTTTTCAATTAAACGCAAGCATGCAAGTGTCTGTGCAGTACAGATGTTCTCAAAGATTAGAATCATCTGGATCCTAATTGAACAGATTATTTGGCTCCACCCCCAAGTTTCCGGGGTGGGGCCTGAGAAATTATATTTCCAGCAAATTTCAGGAGATGATGATACTACTGGTTCAGAGGCCATAGTATACTTACTAATCCAAAAGACACTTGCACACAGCTTATCTCATTTAATTCATCATCATTTGTCATTGGCAGATGAGGGGATCAAGGCTCATGAGGACCCAGAGTCTTACCTAAGCAAACACACATTAAGCAAAAGACCGAGGAGCTGGGCATGGTGGCACACACTTGTAATTCCAGTACTTGGGAGGCTGAGACAGGAGGATCCAGATTCGCAATCAGCCTCAGCTACTTAGTGAGGCCTCCGCAACTTAGTGAGATCCTGTTTCAAAATAAAGCATAAAAAATAGGACTGCGGGTGTAGCTCAGAGATAGAATGCCCCGGGTTCAAACCCCAGTACCACAAAAAAAAAAAAAAAAGACCTAGACATCAGATCCAAGTCTTTTGATGCTAACTCATGTATTCTTTTCTGGGGGGCTTCTTTAAGCAAAGATGGGTATTTTGTATGCTCATCATGAAAAAGGATTGTATTATTAACTAATTTTATAATTCCTTTTGCAAGATTCCAAAGTCTCTTGCATATATTGGAAGAATAAAAGGGAGAGGTTAAGTGTTTGTCTGTTTCGTATCTACCTGGACCGGCAGCATGAGAAGAGTCAAGTGCCTCCAGGGACGACCAGGGCTGTGGGAGCAGCCACCCTCTTGCCTAGAGACCAGGTGAAAAGTGAAAAGGTGGTGTTCTTGGACCAAGGGGCCGGTGACTAAGACTAGTAATGCTGGTTTTAAAAGGGGCTGTTTCTTTACAGATGGAGACTTAACCAAAACAAATTTGTCTACAATAGTGTTACTTCAAACAATATTGGAGGATAGATTTTGAAAACTGTCTCATCCTTTGTGTTGTTCCAGTTGACTTGGAACCACAATGGCAAACTCTCTATTATTTCTCTTAACCCTTTGGTTGACTTGCTGAAAACCCGAGACCAAAGATACCCAGTGTGAGGGACTAACAGAAATCAGGAGCTGATTGGTTTGATTTGTCATGTCTCCTTTCCATGCTGCTAAAATGAGGACCAGAACTTCCATAGATTCATACCAGAGGTGCACACCCATTCCGATGATGCATGAATGTTTATTTATCATTAGCATCTACATCTCTTTGTAGGTCTTGATGCCTTACCTATCACACCTCAACCTATTGTCATTACCATGCTGGACTTCCTGACAGTGATATGGACCAAGAGGCACCTGATTCTGTTCTATGACCCCATTTTATGAACTAAGGTTAGCAGCATGCCTGTCAAAGAATTTCACAAGTTTCTAGCTGGGCTTGGTGGCGCACACTTGTAATCCCAGTACTTGGAAGGTTGAGACCGGAGGATCCAAGTTCACAGCTAGCCTCCCTCAGCTATTTAGTGAGGCTCTCTGCAACTTAGTGAAACCCTGTTTCAAAAATAAAGAATAAAAAATAGGACTGGAGGTGTAGCTGGAAGGTAGAATGCCCCTGGGTTCAATCCCCAGTACCACAAAAAATCACAAGTTTCTGTGATGTGAGTGTGTGTGTGCATTGAAAATATAAAAGGATATATTTTATTTTTGACTGTTTATTTAGTAATTATACACTTACAGAAAAAGTGCACAAATTATTAAGTGCAGCTGTTGATGAACTTTCACAAACAGAATGTACTTGAATAGCCAGAACAACGAATAGAACATTCAACATCCCACAAAAGTTCCCGTCACTATCTCCACCATGGGTACAACCGTCCTGACTTCTAAGACTAGAGATGAACTTGATGTATGCATATAACTGGATCATTCAATATATACCTTTCTGTGTTTGGTGTCTTTTGCTCAACATACCATTTGTGAAATATCTGGGTCAGGTGAGTGTGTAACAGCATTCATTCTCTTTGCTGCATAGTCATCTATGACATAAATTTACCACAATTAATTTATCTGCTCTACTGCTGATGGGTATTTAGATAATGCTCACTTTCAGATTATTATGAGTGGTGCTGCTGTGAACAGCGAGCACAGCCCGTGATGCACACATGTGCATGTCTCTAGTGCATGAAAGCCTGGGCGTGGAATTGCCAGGTCACAGGCGTGCATGTGTTCTGTTTTAGTGCAGTTCACACTGCCAAACAGTTTTCAAAGAAGGAGGTATCAATTTACATTGCCTAAGCACAGCATAAGAGCTTCGTTTGTGCAACGTGCTTGCCAACACTAGCTATTATCAGGGTTTTGCATCTCAGCCATTCTGATGAGGGTATGGTGATAACTTGTTTTAGTTTAATTTGCAGACATTGGATATTTGGATATTGTCTCTGTTTAAGTGCCAGTTTAAGCCTTTTTCCCATATGTCTGCAGCTTTCTTAACTTACCCTCTCCTAGCTATCATCTCTACCTTCTTTACCCTTGTAAGACTGTATCTTCTTTCCTATTAAAACCCAAGTGTCTAATAGCAGGTACATGAAAAAATACATTCTAACATATTCATTCAGTGGAACATTACACAGTAAAGAAATGACTGATATTTGTATATACATAAAGGACACTCAAATACATCATGACAAACAAACGAAACCAAATAAAAAACCACACACTCTGATTTTATTTGTATGGCTTCTTAGTACAGGCAAAATCAATATTGTGTGACAGTGGCTTCCTGGGTTTGGAGGATGGTGATGACAGCAAAAGGGCAGGAGGAGACATTTTACGGTGATACAAATATCCCATCTTGGTTTTAGTGGTTGTTACAGGAGTGCATACATTGACGAAAACTCTTTGAAGTATTTGTATTAAATTATATCTCAATAAGATGGATTTAAAAAGCCCTTTCACTGAACCCTACCATGTATAACCCATCAGATATGGGCAAGTTAGGGCTTATCATCTACCCCAGGGATTGGTTAGGATGCCCCAAATGCCGCGTGGACTATGCAAGAGAAGGATATCTCCCCTGGAGGAAATGCAGAGTTGCCAACACCTTTTGAAATAGCTGTTTGGATTGAAGACATCACAAAAGCCTGGCTTGGACTCCTTCGGCCACCTAGTACCCCACAAATGGTCTGGTTTCCACTCCCTGACGGCTGCCTGCCAGTCACCCAGAGAGCCAGCCAGCAGACTTAACAAGCCAGCCGGCCCAGCACCACGTTCAGCAGAGACAGTGAGCACGCAGGCATTTCCAAGCCTTGGGCTGGGGAGAGGAACCCCCGCAGCTACTTTCCCCAGCTTTTACCTTGCAGGAGCCACACTGCAGTCGTTTTTGCTTTGTTTTGCTTTTTCCCTTTTGCCTCCCAGGGGAAACCTGCCGGGGAGGCACGCTGCAGAAAGCTCCTCTCCCCTAGGACACCGGAGCTGTGGTATTTTAATAGTCTCCCTCAGCCCCTCCCCCGGGGACGCATTCTGTGGTCATTAGTGATGGGCAAACCTCGCTGGGTTTCCAGGTTTGAGTCTCTGCCAGGCGCTCAGAGTTCCTCTTTTTTTGACAACTCAAATTCTCTCTCATTTTTTTGTTTCTCCTCCTGTTTTCTTTCTTTCTTTGCTTGCTTCCTTCTCTATCAACTTGGGCATGCTTTCCAGCCCTTTCTCCACAGAAAAAAGGAAGAGGAGGAACACAAGTCCCCACGCTGGTATCTCTGTTGATGTGCCCTGTGCCAAACAGGATTTGTAATCGGGCCCCAATTATTGTTACCGCCAGGAAAGAATGACTAGACTCTCTCTGTGGGCCCACAGTTCTGGGGGAGTCCAGGACATTGGCAGGTAAATATGAAATGAAGGCTTCCCTTAGAAGGGCTTCCATTCTAATCAGGATGCTGGGACAACAGGCCAATGGACATAATTGGCAAAGGTCTGCAGATGTCACCCCATCAATAGTACCAGGGACTCAGGTGTCCGCGATAGGAAGGCTGGCGGGAGGGGGGGGGGCTGGAATCAGCCGTGAAGCAAATGTGTGCGTTCTTCACTTGCAGCAACGTCTGTTGTTGGAATATAAGAATAGGCAGTCCATTCATGGCAGCTAAACTCCAGCATGGCTCTTCAAGAACTCTGTCTCTATTTTTCTCCTCTAGAAAATGAAAGTGCTGATACTGATTCCATGAGTTGCTTCGTTGGTTATGGAGCGGAGCGAAGGGCTGAATTTGTAATTTAAGGATTACACTTAATTCGAATCCATGGAGCCTTGACCACAGGCTGTAAGTCAAAGCCGGTGTTTGTAAACTGGAAGCGGGGGCTGGCCGACGGTGTCATGGGGCAGCGGGGACATGGAGTTTCAACTTCTTCCCATCTCCCGTTAGAGGAATCCCAGAATACAGCATGTCCTGTGACCTTGTAGAAGGCTGGGAATGTCCAGGTCAGAGGCAGCAGCTGGCCCAGGAGGGCTGCCAGAATTTCCGGGACACTGATGCATTCAGAATAGGAGAAAAGGGAACATTGGAGGGGGTGCCTGGCGGGGGGGAGGGGTGGAAAGCAGAGACAGCCTGAACTGATAAATTCAAATTGGTGCGCTTCACTCGGTCTAAAAACACCAGTGAGTCACTTATGCTAATATGTATTTTCCCTTAAACACATTTCCCCCAGTTTGTCTGAAACCATACTGTGTCTACTATGAATAATCCTCCACAGTTACAACACAAAATTTGTTTTTCTGCCCAAAGAGCAGCCACATAGTTTGGGACTCGATTCCCCCAATGAGTTGCTAAATCAAGGAGGTCATTTCTGCCACAGAGGAGGAAGCCCTGCCACCGTGCTCTGAGATTGCAGTTAACATACCTGATTCTTAAGGAATGCCTATGACAGACCAAAGACATCGACGTTCCATTAATTATCTTGGTTCTCTGTAGGCCGGAGTTTTGGTTCTCCCTGTGTCTTTCTTTATCACATTGATTATTGTCTTTAGATAGTCTCAGTTCCCCCATTTTTTTAAAATGGAATATGTATTCAGAGTATTGGAACTTAGGAGGAATATCACCATTTTATGATTGCATTGATTTTTATTTTGCAATGGCTTTACAAACTGTAAATTGACAGAAGGTAGAATGTGCCCAGAACAAATGATAATATCAGAAGTGTACAAAATCTGTTGGCCAAGGAAAGTAATTAGATTCATCTCAGGCCCAACTTCATCAATTAGTAGTGACTTCCGGCAGCAGTGCTGTACTAAGAAGGAAACTGGGGCCAAGTTAACAGGAAAGAGTGTGAGGGGTTGATTAGTCATGTCTGCCACGGTAGCACCTTTGTGGGGAGTGGAGAAGGGGACTGATGCCGAGATGTCAGCACAGATGTGATGTATGTGCAATTTTTGGTCTTGGCAAAATGTTTATGCAAACAACTAATACACAAAGTGAAATTCTTTGTAACCGATTCAACTGAAACTTAGAGAGCTGAGCACTCATTTTTGATGGGTGGCTCAAACAAAATACATCTCAGGCCACTCTTACCCAAGAGTTGCCATCTGCGGAATCCCATGTCCACTCTTGAAGCCTGTGACCTCGTTTAAGAGGTGAACCACGGGGTGCATGCATTGCTTGCTTCAGGAATCCAAGTCCCTCTCACATGCACACACTCTGCATGCTACCCACCTCCTGCTCCCTTCAAGCATTCCTTCGAGTTTCAGGTTCTTTGAAACTCTCTAGTTTCATATTCAGAACAAAAGTGACAAATGCCGAGAGAGAGAGAGAGAGAGAGAGAGAGAGAGAGAGAGAGAGAGAGAGAGAGAGGCACTTAAATGAGGAAATGATGGTGGCCATCTTTTTTAAACCATTAGTTTACCTCAAATTAGGTGGAGACTGGTACAAAGAGATTTTTGGTCTGAGCCAAGACCCAAACCAAATCCAGTTAGTGAGTCAAAGAGAAAGGGTGAGCCCAGCCGGGTGGCACATGCCTGTAACTCTAGTACTTGAGAGGCTGAGACAGGAGGATCCCAGGTTGGAGGCCAGCCTCAGCAACTTGGTGAGAACTTCAGCAACTTACTGAGACCCTATTTCAAAATAAAAAAGTCCGAGGCTGTTGCTTAGTTGCAGAATGCCCTGGGTTCAATCTTTAGTATCAAAAGGAAAAGAGAGAAAGAGAGAGAACACTTCCTTTTTTGCTGTGCATAATTTTATGAATGTGTGACCAGTATAAAAATCCTCGGACAAGTCTTAAATCTTTAAACTGCCAACTGCAAAAAAAAAAAAAAAGAAAAAGAAAAAAAGAAAAAAAAAAGAAAAAAGAAAAAGAATTCTACAATTTTTCTAGTGTGAAACAGTAAATTATTTTTTCTTTCATATATAATAAGAAATTTTGCTAGTCATAGAGGACACAAAGCAGGGATTATTTTCTTACATGGGATAGAAAAACAATAATATGCTATATACAAAAGAGTATAGGAGGTGCTCAGAAAAGTATAGACATATTCAACTGGGCTAAATAGCAAATGTCAGCTTTACCATATTATATTAGTCAGCCTTTGCCAAAATAAAGCTACCTAATAAATCACCCCAAGTTTTAGGTGCTTAAACAATATCTATGGGTCTATAGATCAGCAGGGATTACTCTATTTGGTGCTGCAAGTTGATGAGTCTTGGTTCTAGACTTTGAGTTGGTCCCAGACTGCTCCATGTGTCACAATTTGGGGCTCGCACTGATAAGATGATCACTGACTGCTTTGTGCTTTTCCCCTTGTGATCATAGGAGCAGGGCAGGTGATAGAAATCACCTTTTTTAGCCGGGCATGGTGGCACACGCTTGTAATCCCAGCATTCGGGAGGCTGAGACCGGAGGATCTGGGTTCGCGGCCAGCCTCAGCTTCCTAGTGAGGCACTCAGCAACTTAGTGAGACTCGGTTTCAAAATAAAGAATAAAAAAATAGGGCTGGGGGTATAGCTCAGAGGTAGAATGCCCCTGAGTTCAATCCCCAGTACTGAAAAAAAAGAAGAAAGAAATCACCTTTTCTAGGAGCGGGCCCACAGGCAAGTCTATCCACATTGCTCTGACTACAGCTAGTCATATTAAAGTTAGTTTCTACCATTGACGGACAGAGAGAAGTCAACTCTGCTTGGAGGAGGTTGAACTGCAAAGTTAGATAGCAAATGATGTGAGTCTATCATTTTAAAGTGGGAAGGGCACAGGAATTGAGTGAATGAACCCATTTACCAAAAATATCATTAGAAACTTCTGTAGAAAACATTGAGTACGGAAATGGAATAATGAGATAAAATAACAATAACCACGGCAATAATAATAATCAGACTGCAGACCAGGGTGATCTGAGTTTGAATCTTGTCACCATTCCTTTCTGAATACATGACTGCAGCCCCAGGCAGGCCTCGTGAATGTCCAAACTGGAAAGTGCTCACCAGCAAGACTTGGTGGATTTCCGTACCGTACTCTGCTATGAATGGGAATTAGTTTCTTTTCGTTTGAACGTTTTTCCACTAGACTGCTTTCTTTCCATTTTCAGCAGTTCCTCAAATATGTCATTTAGTGGACAATAGTCATGTATTGATTAGAGGATATTTTTTTTTCATTGGTTCACATCGTGCCACAAGCTAATCTGGGACCAGGGCAGGTGTGTACCCCCATGGCTGGTGGGGATTCATCCATAACATGATTTATTCTGACAGGCATGGCTAGTTGTCCACAAAAGAATTATGCCTTTAAAGCAAAGTGCTGAGAAATCCTTTCCTAGAGAGGGACTATATTCCCCAATCCCTCTTAAATCTGCATTGGGCCAAGCCACCAGGTTTTCCCAATGAAACACAAGCAAAAATGGAGTGTATCGCTTCCAAACAAAGGGGTTCAGAAGCTGATGCTTTTTCTACTTCCACCTACTTCCTATTTAGAATTAAATGGTGAGGACTCCAAGACCCTAGAAGAGGGCAGAGCCACAAGATGGGAAGAGCCTGGGTCACCAATCAGTCATATGGGAGGCTGCTTATAGGTGAGACACAAACATTTAAAAGTTTTCTATCGGTTAACACTGACAGTCCAGTCCATAGGGTTGGAACTGTCTGCAAAGGGGGCTGACGACAAGACAGTCATTGGGATTAGGATGAGGACTGGAGCAAAGCACAAAGGCCAAATCAACCAGACTTCTCTGGAGAGGTCAGAGCGGAGCATGCCTCCAGACCCTGGAGGTCGGGCTCTGTGCAAAGTCAGCTGTGACTGTCAGGCACTGCGGCCTCTGTGGAGGGAGTCTGAGCTCCAGATCTAAACAGTGTTCCATATTTCCACTGTCACCACCAAGGAGAGACGTTCCCTTCAACGTGGCACGTACAGAGACCCTGTGTGCGCCCGCTGCGCCCCTGACATGGTTCTGACATTCCCTTCTTAAGGACTAAACTTCTCTTTCTTTGCATGTGGAGCTTCAGTCATTCAAATCAATCATTTTAAACAAGACTTGACACACCACTGGCTCTCAGGAAAGCGGATTTCTCTCTTGGTCTCCATTAGTCACCAGCTTGGGATACCGGCACCTTGATCTGCAGAGAGGACGAGTCAGAGCAGGGAGTGGTTTCCTTACTACTAACCATACCTTGACCCGGGACTAGAGCCAGGGGTTTGGGGAGGTGGCAGCGGAGATGGTAGCCCGGGCCAGGGGGCCTCTGCCGCAGAAAGGCCTCTTTCTACCCCACAGTATTCCAAGGCGAAATAGGAACAAAGAAGAAGGAACTGTCTGCTCAATCTTGTCGTCTCTTTCCCCTCCCCCCTCTCTTTCTCTTTGACTCTCTCATTTTCCTGACACGAATCCAGTTATCCAATTGCTGCAGCCCTCCAGCTGGCAAGACAGCAGGCAGCTGGCTGAACCGACTCCATGCCCCAACACTTTCTCCAGGAGCCTCGCTGCAACTGGTTCTGCTTCCCTGGTTAAAGGAGGCTGCTGCCTCCCTTTCTTGGATCTATTCTGCCTGCGTCTCATTAACAGAGTCCAACCCCAGCCTGTGCATGGCCTTGACGCCTGCCCTCCACCCCCGAGGTACCTCTCTTTTCCTCTGCCAGACACACCTTTGCACTGCAGGACTGACTTCTCGGGACCCCAAGAGTCTGCTAATTTGTTAGCTCCTGGCCACGAGAGCCAAAGCAGAGGTTCCCTTGTGGAGTTCCATGATCATGGCCATGAACAAGAACCTCTGCAACATCCCCAGTGGAATGGGGCCTGTTCTGCCCTCCTAAACAAAGTCTTTATTCTGAATCTTCCCTTCCCAATGACGACGAGATGACTGATAACCAATCTGTCATTGCAAGTGGGAAAGGGTGGAGGTGGCAGGGCCTTCAAGAGAGGGGGAAGAGAGTGCGGAGCTGAAAGCTTATTAACCTTTCCAAGAGGCTTGTGATTCAGGCTTGTGGAGCTTAACATTTTTTTTCTCTCCCAATTATTTTAATGATGCTGCAGAAAGTCCTAACTTCTGTGCTGAGACTGTGTTGCTGCCACGGTCTGAACTGGTCACATGGTAACATTCCGACCCAGCCTGGGTCACCCCGTAAGAAAAATCAGCTTGGGAAAACCACTCCTCCTGCTTGCACGTCTCTCTCTCTCTCTCTCTCTCTCTCTCTCTGGAAAAAAGGCTCCTTTTTAAGAGCTTTGAAGCTTAAGTCTTAGATGTGAGCTTTGCTTCAGAGTTTATTAGTTATTTTTTTATTCCCATTCACCGCTCCCCTCAAAAAAAGTTTATGTTCACTGAGAATAGCAATTATTTGACTCTAATTCAAACCATTTTGTGTCATTTAGATCCAGGCATATTGCTTGATCTCAATAATAGGGGAACATACCAAATATTTTTGTTGCTAAAGGAACTGTAGTCATATAAGCCAGTTCATCAATCATGCTTTTTTTTTTTTCTTTTTCAGTCTTAATGTATTCCTCATTTTTTTGAACAAGAAAATTAAGTCTATAACATACACTTAAAAGCCAACTACTGTAGTCTGTACTTTGAACCCAGATACAAAAGCAAGCCTTCCTTACTATTAGATACATTGATTTAGGAGGCTAACTAGGAGGCTGCTTGGGGTTGGAGATGCTGAAAGAAGAAGGCAGGAGCCCTAGAAGAGAAAGTGACTTTTCCTCTTCTTGCAGACGCATACGGATATTTGCCTGGAGGCATTGCTAGATTTTCAGGGACCCACCACGGGCGTGGGAATCAGAAAGACATCTCTCTGCAAGGCCAACCTACCTCCCTTCCCATCTAAGAAGAACAACTGGATACTGGTGGGGAGTAGAGAGAAATCCGTTCTTGTCTGCATTGTCATCTGCATTTATAGTAGTGTTTTAACCTTTTATTGGCAAATCATCCTCAGATGGAGAGGTGCATTTTTCCTAAGTATGAATTTTCGCAAATCAAATGTACTGGTGTAACAAACACCTCGATTATGAAACAATATTAATTGCACCCTAGAAATTCCTCTGCCAGTCACTATCTCCCTCAGGGTAACTACTATCCAATTTTTTTTTCTGGTACTGGAGATTGAACCCAGGGGCATTCTGCCTCTAAGCCATATCCTCAACCCTTTTTATTTTTGAATTTTGAAGAAGGGTCTCGCTAAGTTGCTGAGGCTAGTCTGGAACCTGTGATCCTCCTGTCTCACCTTCCCAAGTACTGACCATGACTGGCTCACTCTAATAGTACAGATTAACTTAATTTGTTTAAAAACACATTATCTGTTTTATTCTGTGTTTGACTCTTTGAATGGAACCATAGGATATTCTCTTTTGGTTTTGGCCTCTTTCTTTTTTTTTTTTTCGGTACTGGGGATTGAACTCAGAGGCATTCTACCTCCAAGCTATACCCCCAGCCCTATTTTTTATTCTTTATTTTGAAACCGAGTCTCACTAAGTTGCAGAGGCCTCACTAGGTAGTTGAGGCTGGCCGCGAACCCGGATCCTCTGGTCTCAGCCTCCCGAATGCTGGGATTACAAGCGTGTGCCACCACGCCTGGCTGGTTTTGGCCTCTTTCTTTCAGTGTTAACTTTGAGAGATCCACTCTTGGTTTTGTGCAGAGTTGTACATTGTTCAATCTCTTTACCATTGGTAGCCCATTGTACACCAATGGCTATATATAAAAAGAAAAAGAAAAAGTTCTTAAAGTTAGCACTGGGTTTGAATTTCACACCTAAAGAAGTTCCTTTAGGACTCTGAGTGTTCACTTTTGCATACACAAAGAGGAGAACAGAGCTGTACCGAGGGTTCACTGGGATGGCAGAGCAAGTGTATAGCACATCTCAGACACCTGGAAAGTCGATTCCTTTCCCCAGGCTCTTCTTTGGAGAGGTCACTGTCTCTCAGTCTTATAAGAGGATAAAATTCAGAAATACTGCTTTGTAGACTTTTAGTTTGGTCTGGCAATGACCAATCCTTCCTTTTAAGCCTCTGAAATCAAGCAGTAAGCAATAAGCTTAATAACTTAGAAAAGATTTTTTTTTTGAGAGAGAGAGAAAATATCTGTTCTGAAGTCCAATTAGGGCCTGTGGTGGCCAAAGCTCATTTGAGGCAAGGCTAGCCAACAGCCGTCTGTAGAATTGCCTTCTTTCTATGTGCTCAACCCACCAGGACAAGAAGGAGGTCCCATAAGTGCAGTGGCTGCAAGTGACACCCATTTCTGCTATTAAGTACGTGATTAAAATTCACACCTCTCTCTCCCACTATCATGTATAATTATAATGCACCAATACAAATAAATAAAAATTCAAACATCTCTGCTTC
>PVLC010012597.1:0-10581 GCA_004027655.1 Graphiurus murinus
TTTGTCAGCTACCAAATGGAGTCCCAGGCTTCAAAGGATGTGTGCACAGCTTTCCCCAACAAGTACATTCTCACACTTTGCTCTGTGAAGCCAGACAGCAGCTTGATATAGAGCTCTTTAGGAACTAGTTGCTGAATTAAGAAAGCAAATAGATTGGCAATCACGCTTGTAATCCCAGCATTTGGGAGGCTGAGATCAGAGGACCCAGGTTCGTGGCCAGCCTTAGCTACCTAGTGAGGCATTCTGCAACTTAGTGAGACCCTGTTTCAAAATAAATAATAAAAAAATAGGGCTGGGGGTGTAACTCAGAGGTAGAATGCCCTTGAGTTCAATCCCCAGTACCGCAAAAAAAAAAAAAAAAAAAAAAAAAAAAAAAAAAAAAAAAAAAAAAAAAAAAAAAAAAAAAAAAAAAAAAAAAAAAAAAAAAAAAAAGAATGCAAACAATAATAAATGATGGCAAAGATATGGGGAAATAAGAACACTTATATACTGTTGGTAGGATTGTAAATTAGTACCACTGCTATAGAGATCAGTGTGGAGGTTCTTCAAAAGACTACAAATGGAACCACCATATGACCCAGCTATATCACTCCTCAGCATCTTCCCAAAAGAATTAAAGTCAGAATACTATAGTTATACATGTATATCCATGTTTCTAACAGCACGACTCACGATAGCCAAATTATGGAACTAGCCCAGGTGTCTGTCAACAGATGAATGGAATGGATAATGAAAATGTGATATATGTACACAATAGGATTTTTTTCCCAGCCATAAAGAACAACAAAATTATGTCATTTGCAGAAAAATGGGTGGAACTACAGAATATTATGCTAAGTAAGATCAGCTAGTCTCAGAAAGTCAAAGGCCAAATGAATTCTCTCCTATGTGGAAATTTGAGAGAAAATAGGAAATAAAAGGGACTTTAGGTAATTGGAGAGAAAGACTAGTAGAATAATGAGAGAGAATAGGAGGAGAATGGTGGGGATGGAAAAAGGAGAAACTGATGAATAAAAAAATTCAAATTATGCTTTACCCATGTATTGAAAATATCATTATGAATTTCACTATTATGTGTGTGTGTGGCGGGGGCATAGCGGGGTGGTACTTGAAGGGTCATATACCAAGACCTATATGCATGTATGTTTGTATGACTTCAAATTTCACTATGAAGTATAATTACAATGCATCAGTAAAAGTATAAAAAAAGGATATGGAAGAGAAAGGGAGAATTTAGTATATTGTCATAATTGCGTGTGTAGCCACACCTGTGAAGTGGATGCAGGTTGAGATACAAAGAAGACATTTATATGCATCTCATACATGTGGGATAAATACTATCCAGAGCTAATAAATTCATGAGGGTAAGCACAAATACATTTGGTACCAGCTGTTTCAATCTATTGCATTAATTTATTCATAAAATCACTTATTTTAACAGATAATTATTAAACTCTTACTATATGAAAGCATTGCCTTAGGTTGCTGAAAAAGAAATTAAAAGTTCAACCCCCAAAAAGAATTACAAGTGTCCAATAAATATATGAAAAAACTTAGCAATCAGGGAAATGCAAATCAAGACTACACTGAGATTCCATCTAACTCCAGTTAGAATGGCAATCGTCAACCATACAAGCAATAAGCCAGTCATGGCAGTGCACAGCCTGTAAATCTCAGTACTTTGGAGAGTGAGACAGGAGGATTGTAGGTTCAAAGCCAGACTCAGTAACTTAGTAAGGCTCTCAGCAACTTAGTGAGATCGTATTTCCAAATAAAAAATAAACTAGGGCTGGGACTGTAGCTTGGAGGTAGAATGCTCCTAGGTTAAATACCAAGCCCAACAACAATAACAACAACAACAAACAGAAAATAAAAAGAATACAAAATTAATAAATTCTAGTGAAGATGTGGGAAGATAGGAACCCATATAAACTGTTGCTGGGATTGCAAACTAGTGTAGCCACTATGGAGATCAGTACGGAGATTTCTCAGAAGACTGTAAATGGAGCCGCTATTTGTCTCAGCTATACCACTTCTAGGCATCTTTCCAAAGGAAATGAAGTCCCAATAGTGCAGTGATACATGTATATGCATGTTTATGGCAATACAATTCACAATAGCCAAATTATGGAACCCGCCTAGGTATCCATTGACAGACGCATGGATTACAAAACTGTGGTATTCCACACAATGGAATTTTACTCTGCCATAAAGAAGAATAAAATTACATTATTTTCAGGAAAATGGGTGGAACTAGAGAATATTATGCTACGTAAGATCAGTCAGTCTCAAAAAATATATAGTTGTATGTTTCTTTCTCATATGTGGAAGGTAGAGAGAAATTGTGTAACAAAAGAGACCTCAGATAGAGGAGAAGAGACTCCAATGGAGTGATGGAGGGGTTTAGGTGAGGGATAAGGGAGGATAGAGATGTAGTGAAGGTGACAATTTAAATAATGCTATGCACATATATAATTTTTTTTTTGCGGTATTGGGGATTGAACTCAGGGGCATTCTACCTCCGAGCTATACCCCCAGCCCTATTTTTTATTCTTTATTTTGAAACAGGGTCTCACTAAGTTGCGGAGTGCCTCACTAGGTAGCTGAGGCTGGCCGCGAACCCGGATCCTCCGGTCTCAGCCTCCCAAATGCTGGGATTACAAGCACACGTCACCACACCTGGCTCTACAAAATTATTAATACCAATCTCATTGACATGTACAGACAAGGGGAGTGAGGGTGATGAGATCCGGAGGGAAACACAACAAGTGCTGTGTGCATGTGTACTCCTATCACTCTATTCCTCATTATGATGTATAATTACAATGCACCAATAAAAGTATATTTTAAAAAGGTAGTGGCTATGTAGAACAATCTCATAAATAGGTTGCTGTGTGTGACAGAGGCTACAGCAGTCCAAGCACGGGTTCTATGGGCTTGAACTGTAAGCAGGACTGTGGGGTTAGGAAGAAGCCATGAATTGCAGGAGGTGCCATTGATGGGACCAGGCAAGGGGCAAGGACTGAGATGCTGGGTGAAATCTAAGGGGCAGATGGTTGAAGTTTTGCAAGTAGCTGAGTTCACTGAGTAAGAGGAGCAGCAGAGTCATTTGAGGACAGAGCCATGGTTAAGGGACTGGATAATTATGTCACAAAATACATATTTACAGAGCACACATCTATGCTATAAAGATTTCCTGTGCTGACTTTGTATTCCAACCCTGGCTACCCTAACAGGTTGATGTTCTCTTTCCTTTTCCTGTCCACGAAGGGCAGATCCCAGCAATGGTGCAAAAGCTGGTCAGGTTCTTGCAGAGGGCATAGCCATTTTCATTTCAAATAAAAAATTCTTGTTTGAATGATGATCAGCAAAATGCCAACCTAAGTAACAAACCCATAAATAAATAAGAGTAAAAAGAACTCTTGAGATGAAGTGGTTCAACCCCTAATTTTCTAATGGCTTTCTTGAGATGTAATTCACATACCATACAATTCACCTATTTCAACTGTATAATTCAATGATGTTTTTCTATATTAGGTTATTTTTTAAGCTGTGGTGAAATATATTTGTTATAGAATTTGCCATTTAACCTTTTTTAAAAAGTACTATCCACACAGGGCGTGGTGGTGCACATTTATAATCCCTGTACTTGGGAGGTTGAGGCAGGAGGACTGCAGGTGTGAGGCCAGCCTCAGCAACTTAGCGAGACTCTCAGCAACTTAGTGAGACCCTGTTTCCAAATAAAAAATAAAATAGGAGTGAGGCTGTTGCTCAGACCTAGAACACCCCTGGATTCAATCTCCAGTAGCCCCCCCCCCCGCCCCCGCACAGTACCATCCAGAGGCATTAAATATGTTCAGTGTTGGCAACCATCACCACTATCTATTTGCAAATTTTTTATCACCCTAAAGAGAGATTCTGAACTCATAAAGCAGTAGCTCCCTATTTTCCCCTTCCCTAGCCCCTGATAAACCTGTAATCTGTTTTCTGTCCCTATTATTTTGCCTAGTCTTGGCACCTCATATAAGTAGGTGCATATAATATTTGCATTTTTGTGTCTGGCTTATTTCATTTAGCAAAGTGTTTTCAGTTTTTCCATATTGTAGCATGTATTAGTACTTCATATTTTGAATAATATTCCATTGTATGTATATACCACATTTTTACAAAAACCCATTTATTGATTTTTGGATATTTGGGTTGTTTCCACCTTTTGGCTATTGTGAAGAATACTGCTATGAACCTCAGCAGGCAAGTACTGAGTTCCTGTTTTCAGTTCCTCTGGATGTGTACTTAGAAGTGACACTGCTGTGTCATATGGCAGTGCTATGTTCAGTCCCTTAATATTCTAGCTAGACTTACTCAAAGACTTGCAAAAGGGCCGTCTTGCTTTATAACTAGGGTCCCAGTCCATTTTCTCACAAGGAAATACCTTACCCATGGCTTTCTAGGGTGGTCCCTTAGCCCCTGCATTAGAATTGGCAACCGGTTTATCAAAACATACATGGCTACATCCAACACGGATCCATTCAATTAGAATTTCTGGGCCTGAGGCCAGGAATCTGCATTTTTAGCAAATGCCACTGGAGATTCTTGTGCACATCTCAGTGTGAGAACTACTTATATAGACAATTCAATTCAATTAAGGCAGATTGGTCTGACCTTCTATGCCACTGAATTTCACCACTAGTGTTTCAAGACCTTTCTGAACAGACATTAGGAATGGAAACTGAAAGAATCAGTTGTTCTAAGGCCCTCTGAGGTTTTCCCTCTGCCTCAGAGTTTGTATTGTTCTATGAATTACTTCCCAATAAGCTGTCATTGAGTGAACATATGCCATTTTCTAACTCTGGCAACTATCCGATCACAGGACTGATATTTGGGGAGAGGAGCCCTTCTTAGTGTGCTTTGGGCACAAGGCTATAATTAGGCTTTAGTTATTCTGTTTGGGGCATATCTTGAAGGACCTCTGTGACAGATCATCCCTGTGGCATTGTATAGTCCATGGCAACACGAGAACTGAAAGTTAAGCTCATTTAAGAAAAAGTGTCTTTTGCAAGCCAGATAACAGACTATTCTATTGGGGGAACGCTTATAGAACAGTGCCTAGATTTGAAAATCATATCATAAAGTCATAGGAACTTAATGTTAACTCATGAGTCAGAGGGAAAACTAATCTACCCTTAAGTGAGGATCTCAGAACAACCAATTGCTTTGGTAGGACATTCAGAATGTCACTTCAGAAATGTTTTGTTACATGAATATGGTCTCTCTTTAGCAGTAATACTGCCCACCAATCCCAGGAATTTAACAGCAAAAATAGTTGGACCTGATTACCTTTGCTTAATCTATCAGTTTGACAATTCTTTTGTTCCACAGCTTTCTTGTAGTTACCTCCCCTAAACGTCCCCCACCCCTCATTATCATACCACAGATGACCCAGGGACTCAGAATGGCCAGACTTCAGTTGATAGTCAATTAGTGCTATCACTACCTAACAGAGGTAAACTGCAGGTGAAGAGCTAAATGTAGCTATCTTTCAAGAGTGTTTCCTATTACCCCAAAAGAAAACAAGACAAAAATGCACTGGTCTTCTTTCTCACATGTGTTTTAAGAGGCAGATAGCCAGGCTCTGCATTTTTAATTTGGCTTTCCTCAATACTGGAGGTGTTTTTTTTTTTTTTTCTGTCACCCTTATTACTAGAATAAGGTAATTTTTAATTTTAACCTAACATTTAGAAGTTTGTAGTTTTTTAGCTAGTTACGGTGGTAAATGTCTATAATCTCAGTACTTTGGAAGCTGAGAAAGGAATGATCACAGGTTCAAGGCCAGTCTCAGCAACTTAGTGATGCCCTCGGCAGCTTAGTGAGACCCTGTTTCAAAATTAAAAAAAAAAGAAAAAGAAAAAGAAAATCTGGGTATGGTGGCACAAATCTGTAATCCTAGTACTTAGGAGGCTGAGTCAGGAGGATCACAGTTTGGAGGTCAGCCATAGCAACTTAGTGAGACCCTATTTCAAAACAAAAGATAAAAAAGGGGGTAGGGACATAACTCAGAAGTAGAATGCCTCTGTGTTCAATCCCCAGTATCACATACGCACAAAAAAATTTGTTGGTGGTATTTGGTTTTGCTTTGTTGTTGTTGTTGTTATTGCTTGTTGTTGTTGTTTTGTTTTTTTGTTTTTTTTGGTTTTTTTGCAGTACTGGGGATTGAAGTCAGGGACATTCTACCTCCGAGCTACACTCCCAGCCCTATTTTTTATTCTTTATTTTGAAACCGAGTCTCACTAAGTTGCAGAGTGCAGCCTCACTAGGTAGCTGAGGCTGGCCACGAACCCGGATCCTCTGGTCTCAGCCTCCCGAATGCTGGGATTACAAGCGTGCGCCACCAAGCCCGGCTGTTTTTGTTTTTTTATAGAACAATATCTCACCATGTTGCCCAGACTGGCCTTGAACTCCTGGGCTCAAGTGATCCTGCTGCCTCAGCTTTTCAAGTAGCTGGGACTATAGGCATGTGTCACTATGCTTGGCTTAGACATTTGTAATTCTTAATGTTTGGTATGGAATTTGGGACTTAAGAAAATATAGATTTTGCTTCATTTGCTTTTTTTAGTTTTATAGTGGTCTCCTTCATTTAGCTAGAGGAAATGCTCCTAGAAAAAAAATATATATGGCTTTTGCAAAATTTTATTTGCATTTTATAACAGGCTAGCTAAGTAAGTGTTGCTGAATTTTAATGCTCATGTAAACCATGTGGCAGTCTTGTATGAATGCAGTGTTTGATACCATAGAGTTGGGGTGAGGCCCAAGAATTTGCATTTGTAGCAAGCTCCCGGGTGACAAGGGATGTTACTGTTCCATGAACTACATTGTGAGTAGTAAGGGTCAAAGGAGTTTTCTATTTATAGTATCCCAGAGTGATCTCATTTAAGTGGAGATCCTTTTGCAAAACAAATAGTAACCCCCTAATTAATATGTTCATAAAGTTATATCTAGTGCATATAGGAACATATTCTAGTACAAGAAGTACTAACATACTCAAGAAAAAATAATATAATCAATAGAAAGGTTGAGAAAGGGCATGGGCAGCAAAGAAAGAAACTTACTTTAACTTTAAAATTGGAGTGAAAACATAACATTCATGGGTTTCTTGATGAAATATCCAGCTCTCTTTAAAATGCTTCATGTCATATGTAACTAGATATCCCCTATGTATACAATGGAGAATAGGAACCTTTTGATGTGGAAGACTGTTTTTTCTTTCTTAAATGAAGTCCTTCCCAGTGTTTTTGGCTTTGGTTTTTATCATATATAAGCTATTTTTTAAAATAGTTAATTAGAAAAATGATACTTTTTGATCCAGGGATTCAGTTTGGTACATTGGTAAGATGCTATTTTTCATATGTAAAGATGAGATGGCCTGCCAACTTCCTTTTAGCTATGTTTAGGTGTGATGATTTTTTGTATCAATCTGTTCATGTCATATTTTCCTTAACACTTTCATTACTAATAAACATATTTACAAATGTTCTATTTGTGGTGGTAGATTAACAAGGACCTTGGCCAAAGCTCTATAGGTGTGCTAACTGAACAAGCTAACCTCCACCAACTTCCATCAAAGAGAAAGGTTTAAAGATTGCAAAGCAGCCATACCCGGTCTTGCAGCCAAATTTCTGGTTAGAAGTATTCACTCCATTTCCTGGTGGAGTTGTGGGCCCAGGCATGTCAGTAACGATCCACTTTCTGTCTTTCTTTCAGACTTCCGCCCAGTCTGTTACGAAGAGCCCCAGCACTGGTGCTCAGTTGCCTACTATGAACTGAACAACCGAGTTGGGGAGACGTTCCAGGCTTCCTCTCGAAGTGTGCTCATAGATGGATTCACAGATCCTTCAAATAACAGGAACAGGTTCTGCCTTGGACTTCTTTCAAATGTAAACAGGAACTCAACAATAGAAAATACCAGGAGACACATAGGGAAGGGTAAGAGCAAATATGTCATGCCTTGGTGTAGTCTTCTGAGCTGAAATAGAGTGGAAAGAGAAACCAGATATGCATTGTCCCCTTGTGGAAAGACCCCAGGGCTGGCACACCGTGGACCAGTTCTGGTGTTGCCATTGAAGAGAGCTCCTTGACTTCCAGGGTCCTGGTCTCTCTGCCTCTTAAGTTGGCCATCTTTGGGGGTGGCTTGAGGTGGGTGTTGTGAAGACAAGAAAGATGATGTATACAGAAAGATGTGATTGTTCAGTGGATGTATTGTGTACTACTTTTGAATTGCCTAACGATGCCAGCGATGATGACTTCTAGAAAAGAGGAATTCTGATTGGATGATTATTAATATCAGGTAAAGAAGTTACCTTCAGAGACTTAGAGGTGAAGCAATTGAAAGTAACAACTGAAGTATGTTTGGAAGTCTTTGGCAGGTGGTTGAAGTTCTCCTGTGTCCAGTGGATCTTTTATTTTTTATTGTTTGTGGTACTGGGGATTGAACCCAGGGGTGTTTTACCCCTGAGATACGCCCCTAGCCCTATTTTATTTTGAAACAGGATTTTACTAAGTTGTAAGGACCTTGACAAGTTGCTGAGGCTAGCTTCGAATCTCCAATGCTCCTGTCTCAGCTTCCCAAGTACTGGGGATTACAGGTGCATGCTGCTACGCCAATGGTTCTTATGATAGCTGAGTGGGCACAGACTTTGAGGCTATCTGACTGATGATGCCCATCTCATCTATACAAACAAAGGTAGCATGAACCAGCTAAGTATGAAGCCAGGTTGAGGATCTTTAAATGCTTTCTTTCATATTAGAATTCTTGGTGCCTCTGCCTGATGTTACTTAGGGGTCATAGGTAGAAAGAAACTTCAGAGTTGTCTGATCTTGTCTGTCTCCCTCCAGCAAAGTAGACTTGAGCTTTTCTTTCAGATTACCAGGGAGACACATTATTCCATGTGGTGTTGCTTTCTAAAATCCTTCTGAGCATATCTTCTAAATGTCCTTTAGGGTATTAAGCCTACAAACCATCGATTAGAAGCAGGTTGAATTTATTCACTGATATTAACTCTTAATGAAGACAGTTACTTTATGTTTATTTTCATTCTAATTCTTTCACAGTGGCTTCCAGGCAGCTTATGAAAAACCTTTGCAGTAAAATAATAAATGAAAATTAGAAAACCAGAAGCTGGTGGTGGGGGAGGAGAGAGGAATCCAAGTACAGTTGTTCTCTGTGTCTTTGGGTTTCACATCTATGGGTTCAACCAAACTCAGATCAAAAACATTCAGAAAAAAATGGCATTTGTACTGAACATGTACAGACTTTTTTCTTCACATTGTTCCCTAAATAATGCAGTATAACAACTATTTGTATAACATTTACATTGCATTAGGTATTATAAGTCATTAAGTGATTTAGAGCATACAGGAAGAGTATGCATAGGTTCTATGTAAATACTACACCATTTCATGTAAGGAACGTGAGCATCTGCAGAGTTTGGTTTCTGCAGAAGGTCTCGGAACTATTTCCCCATGGATTCCGAGAGATAACTATATGTCACCCATGAAGGTGATCTTTGTGACCGTGGTATGATTTTTCTGTCGGTTTCCTGACAGGGAAGGCAGGAAGGGGAAACTCCTTTTGCAATGTAGTTTTTATTCCAAAATGGGAAACATAGCCATTCCTCTAAGGAAATAATACTTTTACTTCATTGATTTTCTAAACGAGTTCCTTTACTTTTAAATGACTTTTATAAGAATCTTCAGTAAAATCTAAAGAGAAAGCACCAACATATAACTCTGTGCAGCCATTTGCTGAGCACTTTGCACATCGGTCTATGTAGTAGACTTCTGTTGATACCAGTGGATCCAAAGATAGAATTAAAGTATTAAGGAGAGCTGGGGAGTAGAGATGCACACCAGTAATCCCACTACTTGGGAGGCTGAGACAGTGGGATCACAGGTTTGAGGCCAGCCTCAGCAGCTTAGCAAGACCCTGTTTCAGAATAAAATAGGGCTGGAGGGTAGCCCAGAAGTAGACTGCCTCTGGCTTCAGTTCCCAGTACCACAAACACACACCAAAAATATATTAAAAATATATTAGGGAGTATTCAATACCCTCTGGGAACTTTTCTGCAAGTAGCTTGTTCAAGATGCTGTAGATAAGGACCAGGAGAGGTGATGTTTGTGCAGCTTACCAAGAGTGGGTCCACAGGAGCAAGAGCCAGGACTGTAAGTTATTCCAAAAGCCAGGGCACCTAACTTGGTGCTCTCTGGATGAATGGGCACCCTACTCTCACATGGTCCCTAAGGCAGAGTCACAGTATTCTCAGAAGTCAGTATAGGAATTGCTCTCATATGAAAAAAACAAAAAAGAGATTTTTAAAAGAGAAGCTACAAGATATACCATAAATCATGACCAAAAAAACAACAAACAAACAAACAAAAAAACCCCAAAACAACAACAAGAAGTTGGCTTGGAGTACCTTAAAGCAAAAGATATTGGATTCTTGTGAGCTCACAGGAATACCTGTGATGTGCTGCTGTGGGTTATCTGCTTCTGAGCAGCATGGTTTCCTGGAGCATCAGCTTAAGTTT